>CABHPR010151370.1:20970-60047 GCA_902168415.1 Peromyscus melanophrys | reverse complement strand
GGATCTTTGTGAGTTCGAGGCCAGCCTGGGCTACCAAGTGAGTTCCAGGAAAGGCGCAAAGCTACACAGAGAAACCCTGTCTCGAAAAACCAAAAAAAAAAAAAAAAAAAAAAAAAAGAGATGTAGTTTTAAATTCATGGCTGTGTGTGTATGTCGCATGCATGTAGGCACCTACAGAGCCAGGAGGGAGTGTTGGATCCCTCGAAGCTGTATTTACAGGCGGTTCCAGGAGCTGCCATGGATACTGGGAGCTGAACTCAGATCCTCTGGAAGAGTAGCCAGTGCTCTTACCTGCTGAGCATTAGCCCCAGACAAGGTATCTCCTTTGTCTGTCCAGGTGCTTGTCATTCCTAGTTTTGCACCCTGTTGGAAGTCTGTGCACTTTAGAAACATCTTGATGATGGAAACTAAACTTCACCCATCTCTGTGTTCTATGGTTGGCCTCTTTCAGCTATTCAATATGTAACAGGCCCCAGACTTGCTTCTCAGTGTTATTATTGTATCACCATGGTGTATACAGTCCCAACCAAAGTGGTACTAATAATTCAAGATAGTTGATTTTGTTATCCAAGAGGGAGGCAGAACATAGGGTCAGGCAACATGGCTGTGCTGGGGGAACATCTGGGAAGGAACAAGAGAGACACTGGGCTGGCTTGCAGCAGTCAGGAAATGAAGTGGTTCATTCCTAGCCAACGGCCCATTTTGTATTTTGGAGGCAGAGATGTAAACAATGGCAGGCGCTATGAAAAGCAGCTGCAGTTAGAGATCTCTCAACGAGCTTCATGTGTGCAGATGACAGGAAGGACTCTCGGTGCCATACTGCATTTCTCAGTCTCACACGCAGCATAGCGCAATCACCGTCAGTAGTGTTGCTGTGAGTGCGGGGTAGGGCATTGTGTCCATATCCTACTTGGCATGTGAGTGAAGGTGAAAGTCAGATGGGGTGGGGGCCACCGACATCCTCTGGTTACTTTTTAAAAGTTGTTTATTAACCCTGTGAATTCTGAACACGTTCCATCTTGAGAAAATAATTTTTATAAGAAATCATCTCATATTAAATATGGACTAATTTTATAGATTATTTGTACCTCCTGGTTTTTTTTTTCCTTCTGAGTGTCTGCTGATTGGCTGTCAGGTTGTTTGGGTTATGGCCTTTTCATTTGAACACTTAATTGTGAGAGGACATGTGAGATC
Organism: Peromyscus melanophrys; assembly: GCA_902168415.1. Lineage (NCBI taxonomy): Eukaryota > Metazoa > Chordata > Mammalia > Rodentia > Cricetidae > Peromyscus > Peromyscus melanophrys. The sequence continues at coordinate 58,853 of CABHPR010151370.1, read as the reverse complement.
TAACATGATGTATTAGGCATATAAGTCACCAGTAACCATGGAAAAATGTAGTTAAGCTTATGATTCTTTGGAAATGTGCGTAAATATTTACAAGTATAGAGTTAAATGCAAGTTTTTAAAATGAATTGTATTTTTTTTGGGGGGGTAAATGGAAAACATCAAGTTCTGGAAGGCAGAACAGCAAAATGAGACCGGAAAAGGTAATTTATTTTGCAACCTGGCTACTTGGTAAACACACATATAATTTTCATAATGCCTTCTCTCAAAATCTTTACAGATTTGAAAGTTTTAAATGTGTGTGTGTGCATGTGTGCATGCATGTGCATGAGTGTGTGTGTGTGTGTGTGTGTGTGAGTGTGTGTGTGTGTGTGTTTGTAGTGTGGGTGATCTGAGGATGTATTTTGATGACTAAATTCAGCACAAGGCAGTCTGAAGTCACTACCTCCTTGAATGTTAAGAACATTATTCATCATGACTCTGGCTTCTCAAGTTTGTGATTCACAGTTCACAATGCCAGATTTCCCAATAGTTGGATTCTTTTCTAACCTACTTGCTTTTAAGATTCATTTTATTTTTACATTATGTGTATTTGTGTGTGTGTGTGCATGTGTGTGTTGCACATGAGTGTGTTCTCACCCATGGACCAGCACAGAATGTTGCTGTATCATTCTTTCCCATACTGCCTTGCCTCTCAATGAACTGGAGTCTTCGTTGGGCTGACTGGCCTATGAGCTCTTGAGGACTGCTTGTCTTTTTGCCTACAACACAGGGATTATAGGTGCGCACAGCCATACCTGACGTCTTATGTGGGCGTTGAGGATTTTGCACTCATAAAAAAAGATCACTTGGGGAAACATTTATGCCCACTTGGGTATCAAGAACCCCCAGCTCAGAGAGCCTGTTGCAGGGTCTAAGGGACATGATTGGTAGGTGAAAGGCAGGTTTCCCAGTCCTCATTTCAGATTAAACACCAACCCAGAACAAGGGTGCATCCTTACTGAGAAACTCAGCCTCCTCTTCAGAACAACAAAAGTACATTTTTTAAAGTGCTATCTTATCTTTCAGCTTCATGCCTAGCATGTAAGTCTGCACCTGCTGCACCTCAAACTGAGCTCACCTCTCCCACACCCTCTGGGGCCTCCTGTGCTCACAAGCCAAGTTCTACCATCTTTCAAGACTTTCTGTGAACAGCACCTTTTGAGCTGAATTCAGCTTTCTCTCTTCCCTGCCCCTCAATGTCTAATAATTGTACAGATTTAGGGAGGGAAGTAGGGAGAGAGTGTTATCACATACTCAAGCTTTTGATTCCCTTGTATTAAATTGATAATATACATTCAATGAAAATAAGTACTAGAGGATTGTTTTAGACCTACAGTTTAGTGTGTAGATTTTTCCTTAACCTATGTGTGTGTGAGTCTATTTGTGTGACTGAAAATTACTTTTGCAAAAATAATATTGCATGATAAAAGCTTGTTGGTGCAGGGTATATACTGTTTGATGCTTTTAATCAAATGTTTTCAGGGCTTTGCAGTCTAGTATTTGATTGTATAGAGATAGCAAAGTTCATTGAACTATCTGTCATTCCAAGATACTCATAATTTTCCCACTTTTGTATTACGAATACCCTTACCAATTGAAAAATATTAGTCTTTATTACCCAGAATATTTGATAACTATGACATGATTATATATTTTTGGACAAATTAATATACTTTTAAATATCTAGACCACAAAGTATGAAAATATTGAAGTTTTCCCATGACTCCTCAATATCGTTGTCAAGCTAAGATATATTTAATTTTTTCCAGTTCTGCTCAAAGGTTGGGAAAGCTTTTTACTTGTTCATTTTGTTTCCAGTGGGAGTTAACATTTAAAAGTGTGTTTGAGTACTTTAATCAAATTTTCTTCTTTTGTGAATTAGTAGTTCTTACTCTTTTTAGACATTTGAAATAGCAGGCAAGTATGTATTAACCAGTGTTCTTTAGAGCAACAGAACCAACATAATTGAATATATATTAAAGGGGTGCTTATTAAATCAGTTTATACAGTGGTGCTGAGGGTCTGGAGGGTTCTTTGAGAGCTTTTGGTCTTCAGTATCCACTGGAAGACTTAAGAAGCTGGGCTCAGGTGTCCTTGATATCTGCCAAGAACAGCAGCAGCAGAGTTGTCAATCGCGACAGGGTAGCAAACTTGCCAGCACACTGGCAAGGCATTGTAAGGGCAGACCATGTAAAGCACAGCTGTTTCCCTTGGACCTCCTTCTAGGTGGCTTCAGGAGGTGCTGTCCACCTTTAATGTGGGTCTTTCCATTTCATATGACTTGATCAGAACTATCTCTTACAGGTGTGCCTGGAGGCATACCTCTTGGTTGGATCTAGATCCAGGCAAGCTGACAACCAAGATTTACCATTATAAAGTGCTCATCTTTCTGTATTGATTTGGAAAGACATTTAACAGATTTACAATCCTGAAGATATTTCCTGCAGTATTTCTCTCTTAGTTTTAAAAAGGTTTTATGAAACACAAGGAACCTGTGCAAGGCCGATCTGAGACTTTGCATTCTGTCATTGATGTCATTCCTATAAAACTGTCTACACACTCCTCATTTTTATAATTGATATTTCTGAAAACTCTATGACTTTGGTAGATAGATGCACATTGTAGTCATGTTTCCTACAATTCTATTTCCTATAAAAACTATTCCTGCCGGGCGTTGCTGGCGCACGTCTTTAATCCCAGCACTCGGGAGGCAGAGGCAGGCGGATCTCTGTGAGTTCGAGGCCACCCTGGGCTACCAAGCGAGTTCCAGGAAAGGTACAAAGTTACACAGAGAAACCCTGTCTCGAAAAACAAAAACAAAAAAAAAAAAAAAAAAAAAACCAAAAAAAAAAAAACCCCCAAAAAACCAAAAAAACAAAAACAAAAACAAAAACTATTCCTGAATAGTTTCAAGTTCATCTGCTCTAGTAAAAGACCCTCTGTGTGGCATTTGGAAGGTGGAAGGAAAGCCTGGGTCACAGACCCGCTATGCTAACACATTTGGTTCTGGGTCACCAGGCCCTGCTGCAACTCAGTGATGCTGTGCCCTTTGCTCACTTGACTTGTCCTGGTGAGTCTTTGTTCATCTTCTCTAGTGGGTACTGGCTATGAGAGCTCCAAGAGGACACTTGGCTTACTTCTCCCTAAGGACTTATTTCTACTGAATTTCGGGGGCTTGACATGAAGTAAATTTGAAAAATAATCTTACAAAGATAAGTGCCTTTAAAATAATATTTCTAAATCAGTGACATAGGGCATTGTTCCATTTAATAAATTTATTTTTTGTTTGGGTAATTTTTTTTCAAAATAGGGTCTCGTCTGGGTCAGGTTATCCTCAAATTTGCTAGGTGGCTGAGGTTAACTCTGAAACCCTGATCCTGTGTCTCTACATCCCTACATGATGGAAATATTTCTTCTCTCTCTCTCTCTCTCTCTTTTTTTTTTTGATTTTCATTTTCTCTGATTTTTCAAGACAGAGTTTCTCCATGTAGCCCTGGCTGTTGAGGAACTCATTCTGTACACCAGGATGATTTTGACCTCAGGGATCCTCCTGCTTCTGCCTACTAAGTGCTGGAATTAAGGGTGTGTTCTACCAAAGGCCAGTGAAATATTCTATTTTTAAACAATGTTCTTTCATTCTTATTAATACAAGCAATATATATGCATAAATATAAGCAATATATACATATATACACATCTATAGTTGTTACTATTAGTAGAAGTTTTTAAATTTTTTTTGCCTTATAGCTATTTTATAAGTGCTTCTATAGTGTTTATTTTTCTTGGCATATTTAGCTCATAAGTGATCACTTTTCTCAGATTTATCAGTTGTGTTAAAAAAAATTTTTTTTGGCGTTCTGATGGCACTGTGTAAATAATGGTGCTTTGTGCTTTCTTTTACCATATTTATAGACATTCATTTATCTGTTCTAGAGTAATAAACTAAAACACAGGGTAATTCCTCTGTGTGAGATTTTCTGCAGTGCATCTTACTTAATTAGCAAGTGTTGGCCTTGTTTCTTCATGAAGTTCTGTGTTCTGTTATGGATGTCAAGCAGTGTTGTCATCCAGGGCTAGACCACATCTGAGTGGTAACTGAAACTAAATGAACTTCGTTATATAATATTTGTGTTTGATAATAGTTTGCATTTAGATTACACGAAGACTATAGTGTCATGAGACAGGCAGCATGGCGCTGTGGTGGAAGAACAGACACTAAGGAAGCCTCCGTTTGACCCCGTCCGTCCCATGAGAGGGAAGTCTGTGCTCTGGTCTCTGAGGTCATAAAAGCCAGGTTTGCATCCAAGAAAAGGAGTGTTGAACTAGCCTCCCTGAGAACCAAAGGCAGGGAAAAATGAACTAAGAGTTTCTGGAGATTTCGATGTAGACTGATAGTGTGTGTGTGTGTGTGTGTGTGTGTGTGTGTGTGTGTGTGTACACAGTGAAGTGTATGTGCAGTGTAATGTGGATTGTTGCCAGGGTCAAGACTCTAGTTAACTAAAAAGTAATAAATCACATTACACATCTTTCTCTCTCCTTCCTTTGTCATTACCCAGTCAGGGTGGTAATTACATTGTCCTCGCCTGTATGGAGAATTGTGTTGGGGACTTTGTTAATTTTATAACCATCATTTAGTTCTTGCCTTTGTTGGCTTTGGGGAGGCATCCTTTTAATGGATGAGTAATAGAGTCTCTTGGGACCTTCTCTGGGCTACCACCACAGCAGAGGCGTGGTTTTCATTCTGTCTTCCAAGTTGGCTTCCAACAATGCCTACGTCATAAGCTGTGGCTCACTGAGCTAGACCCTTTTCACAGAAAGGATACACAGTTTTCACTGACACTCCCACTGCCCCCTGATAAATACTCAGACCATTGATCTCCACAGGCTACGTCTCTTTCTTTCACCCTTGCCTCTCTTAGCCCAGGTGATCTGTGGAGAAGCAGGACTCGCAGACTCTGAATTCACTCAAAGTTTGAATTAAGAAGGCAAATGTGCAAGAGGACTTGCTGGGTGAATAGCAAGTTTTCCCAGGAATATTTATTGAAGAGAATGTCCTTCCCTGATTAAATGATCTTAACAACATTGTAAAAGATCATTTGGCCACATTGGCCAAGATTTCTTTCTGGGATCTCTTCTCTATTGTGTTCATGTATGCCTTCATCTTCCTACCAGCATTGTGCGGTTTCCATTAGCTTTTTGATATGTTTTGAAGCATGAGTATTTCAACTTTCATGTTCTTCTTTTCCAGAATTGTTACTGCTATTTTAGGTCCCATGATATTGCATAGCATTGACTACATTCATGTCACTGTGCTCCAAATACCAGACGAAACATCTTACTAGAGGAATAACTTATTTGGCTTACACAGTCAGAGGAATTTTAGATCTGGCTGGAGGAGGCATGGTAATAGGAGCTTCTCTGTTGGAGACAGAGTAGAAAGCAGAGCTATATTGGAATCAGTAAGGTAGGCATGACCTTCATAGACCTACTCCTTCATATCTACCTTTGCTATCAGGACACAGCTCCTGAGAAATCCAACGACATTACAAGCTGGAGACTGAAAATTCAAAGTATGAGTCTGTGGGAGAAAGTTCATAATCAAACCAAAACATCATATACATTTTAGGATAGGTTTTCTTCTTTCTCTGTAAAAGTATCCTAGTATTATGATAGAGGTTTTTGTTAAATGTATAGAATGTTTTGATAGTTTTGATTGACACTTTTGATAATATTAAGATTTACAATCATGAACACAGGTAAATATTTCTTATTTTTGTTCAGTGATATTTTACATAGTTTTCAATGCACAAATATTTTACATCTTTAGTTAGGTTTATGACTATCTTATTTTTCTTGATATTGTAAATGGAGTTGTTTTCTTAGTTTCATTTTTTTTATAACTTCATTTAGCAAGATGTTCACTGCTAGGACACAGAAACACAATTTTTGTGTGTGTTGATTTCATGTCCCGGAACTTTGCTAAATTTATTTATTAGTTATCATATTTTTTAGAGCACAGGGTGGCTAATCCTAACTATCAACTTGATTGGAATGAGAAATACCTAGGGGACCTCTGGGAGGTCTGATGGCATATTTACTGATGAGTAGATCATGAGGGTTCTGAACTAATGAATGGATGACTCTCTTGTTGGATGCCCTGCATGATGGCATTGAGATGTGGTAAAAGGAAGGAGGATGGGTTTAGTTAGAGGAAGTAGGTGACTTGGGGATGTGTCCTTTTGGGTTACCTCTTGTATCAGTCCCTTCTGCTCTTCCCTTCTGCTGATTGCTAACAACCATGGTATGAACTACTCTACTCTACCACACTGTTCATGCCACGCTGGACAGAACCCTCTAAAATTGTAAGCCAAATCAAATAATTATTTCTCTCAAGCTGCTTCTCTTTGGCATTTGGTCATAGTGAAAAGTCCAAGTAATTCTCTCTCTCTCTCTCTCTCTCTCTCTCTCTCTCTCTCTCTCTCTCTCTCTCTCTCCCCCACTCTCTGTGTATGTGTGTGTGTAACATGGTGGTGTCTGTACCTATGAAATTATACGATCTGAAAACAGATAACCTTCTAATTTCCATGCTTTGTATTTTTACAGTTTTTGCATTTTTATTTACTTTTGCTCATGAGCTTCAGTTAGGACTTTTAATACAATGCTGAATGGCAGTGGTAAGAGTAGGCATTGTCTATGTTTTAGATATCACTCGAGTATATAGCTATAAGTTCTTTTGCTGGAAGCCTGGTCTCCAATGTGATATTGAGGTGTCAGGACCTTTAAGAGGTGGGACTAGTGGAAGGTGGGTGAGTCATGAGAGCACTGTCTTCAGAAAGGATCAGTGTTGTTCTGGAGTGGCATCACTCTTGAGATTGCCTTCTGGCTACCTGGTTCCCTCCTTGCGGTGCTTCCTGCACACACACACCACCACTGTGGTGACATCTGTCACAGGCCCTCATTAGGTCTGAGTAGGAGACAATACCACAGTCTTAGATCTCTAACCTATGAGTTAAATTTCTTTCCTCTCTCTCTTACCCCACACCAACTATTTTGTCTTTACTGCAAAAAATAGGTGGTGGCAGCATTTCTTTCTTGTTCATGATCTTAGAGAAAATACTGATCTTTTACTGTTGAGTGTATTAAGTAGGGACTTTGCACATATAGCCTTAATTTTAGTGGTCTTTCTTTCTGTTAGGAGTTGTAGAGTGCTCTTATGAGGGGAGGAGGTTGAATCTTATCAAACACTTTTCAACATCAGACACATTTGTCTTATAGTGTTAATTTTATTCATGCAATTTAGAGTCAACATAATACTATTTTGTTAATACAAATTATATAAAAATATTCTTAAACTGTCAAAAATGTCTTTTTATACAGTGACTCACTAAACATCAACTTACAGAATAAATATAACCCAATGATAAAAACTATAGAATTAGTCCTTCAAATCAGGCCCAAAATGGAAGGAATTTATCTTCAAAAGTGAAAGTTTATAACTCTTTCCAACCTCTACCGAGAACTGAAGACTGAAGGAAGACAGGTAAGCTTTTAATCCATTCAATCAAACAATTTAAATTCGGTAAATATTTATGAAATATTCACCACACAAGGGTGGGCAGGCAGGAGAGATCCAAGTACAAGAGGCTGCCTGTGTTTCTAAAAAGCTTAACTGTACATGGAAGACAAGCATGTATAGTTAACTATATCACAAGAGGAAATGTCACTGAAGAGAGGAGGTGGGGGATGGGGATTGGGGGGAGAGGACAGGCTCACTCTGTGTGTGTGTGTGTGTGTGTGTGTGTGTGTGTGTGTGTGTGTGTGTGTGTGTGTGTGTTTAAGGAGGTGAGGATTGGTGTCCATGACATCTCTTTCAAGGGCACTATAATTAATGAGCTGCTAATAATGGTTAAGTCTTTCTCATTGATAACAAGGCTGGGGGAGGTAATTATTCTGCAAAGTTATAAAAGTAAGGGCAGCAGGACATGCTTAGAACAATGCAAAAGCATGCTGCAGTAGAAATACAGGCAGCATCCAGCTGGAGGGTCTGAGGAGAATGGAGGGTTTTAGAGAGCCAGCAGGTCCCAGAGAAACACTGACAATAGCTTCCTTCCTCCCCTTGAAGGAGGGGATCCACGGCTGTACAACACAGGCCTGCTATTATTTGTATAAATGTTATTAAATTTAATGGGTATTTAATAGTCTCCATTTTATATTTCCCCTGCAGTATTCAGCGCTGTTGAACACATCCTCATTCTCACAAGACTTCTTCTTTGGCTTCCATGATCTGCTCTTCGTTTCTATTTTTTTTGGCGAGGGGTTATTTGCTAAATCACCTATTGCTCCTCATCTCTGAGTAATTTTTTCCTGTCCCTGTTACGTAATATCATACTGGTCATTTGCTTTTCCTCCCCCTTCCTCTTTCATGCCATATATTTTCATGTTTTCTCTACTCAGTTTCTTTTATTATTATTGTTTTAGCTCTATGTCTTAGTTCATGGCGCCTTTCTAAAACAAAACATTTGAGGCTTGATTACTTAAAAAGCAAAGAGGTTTCCTTGGAAGGTACAAACAGCATGACAGTAATGAATTAGCAAGAGGCCCCTGTCTGCGACACAACGTGATGGAGAAGCAAATATGGACTCAATCACATTCAGAATACATCTCATGGTAAGGCAGAATGTAAGATGACAGGAAGGAGTCAATCTCAATTAAAAATTATTTTTGTTTTTTACAATGGCTAGGGTTTGAACCCAAGATCTTACATACGCTAGGCAGGCGCTTCACCACTGAAGTACATCCCTGCTTCTTTCCTCTTTTGTGACAACATGCTCTCACCAAAGCTGCTTCACTTCTAGTAGCCATGGCCTATTGATTTGAGACAGAATTAATCAATTCATGGACTCTTCCATGATGCAATTACATTCCCCCATGTTCCACCTCTTGAAGGAACTTCTGGAGGGCGTATCATATCCGGATATCTTTAAACTCTCCTCCTCCCTCCCTCCCTCTCTCCCCTCGCTCTCCCTCCTTGCTCATTCCCTCTCTCCTCTCATTAACTTCACCACACTTTCCCAGGAATGCTTCAAGCAAGTTATCATGGTACCTCTATGATGGTGAGGACACGCCACTGTCTCTATTCCAAACCCACCCCTCACCTTTTCCTTCTTCAGTAAGTGGTGGACAGCAACCCTTACAACCCCAAACAGAATTTTCCAGTACACACTCTTCTTCCAAACTCTAAATGTCCATCACCCAGTCTTGCTGCTTCTCTGTCCTTGGTGCCACTCAAGTCTGTTCATTTCCTTACATCTCCATTGCTTCTTCTCAGCAAAAGTGGCCAACCTCAATCCTGTCCATTATTGCACGGTCCCTTCGTCCAGCTTGGCCTGTTGTCTAGTCTCTGAACTCACATTTCTGACACGAAATTTTAGTCATGTTTCTTCTTCTCTCTACCATTCTCAAGATAAACTTTTAGGCTCCGTAGTGTGGTGTACAAGACTGTTTGTTAACTGAGCCTTGCTCCCTTCTCCCTCTTCTCTCCTGCCTCATTGTTCTCACACTGGTTCCTCCATACTCTAGCATCTTTTGCACTCCTTATGTCTGTAAGGCATAAATTCTTCGGCATCGCTGTGTAGACCAAGTATTTTTTCTAGAAGCTTCTTTAGCACAACAGTTCCTCTCTCTGGATCATATGGTACTGAATTGTGCTTGCCTGCCTCCTTCTCCCAACTCAAGGTGAACTTAGAAGGAAGAGACTCTATCTTATCCACTGCTGTTCCTTAGGAATTATCATGTGGTAAAGGCTCAGTATGAATTTATTCATTTGTTGAATGAACCACAGTGTATTGTAGGAATGTTAAAGAAACAGCTCCAGTTACAGAAGCAGTGTCTTCCAGGCATGGGCACCTGCTCTTTAGCCCATTCTGTTCTCACGTGCTCTCTGGAACATGTCTTTGTTTCAGCTCTACCTTCCGCTGTAAAAGCAAGCAAGTTTCCCCCACTGTTCCTCTTGTCCCTTCATACTTCACATTGCTCCGGCCAGAACCAGTTCCCAAGGCATGGAGATGTAGCTCTGTTAATACTTTCAAATAATGATGTTATTCTCAATCACCTTTTTGATATTTAACCAGGCTTCCACTCTGACAGGTTCCAACTTACTAATTTTTCTGTTCTCGATTTATATTTAAAAGCAAAGATGGCCTGGGGATTTTCTGCTTTTCACACATTGTACTAGATAAACTTTACACACTGTCCTTCTTCATGAGAAGCATTTTTCATAAAAGCAGACAACTGCACACATCACTGTGTGTTGGTCAATTTGTGATTCAGATTTGCCATTTGACTATTAACTGGCTGCTGAGTGGTTTCTCTTTATCTAAGATTTGTGAGGTTAACTGGGGTTTTAGGTACTTGCACTGTCTATTACATCTTTGTGCCGCTTTATAAAAATAAACCGCCTATCCCTTAGCAGGGTCTAGACCTGTGTTTAGATTGGTAAGGTAATAAGTTCAGGGGAACTCAGCTGAGGTCTTTATATGCTAACCACCCTGTCTCAGTGTTTACACTTTCTACTAAACATGCCTAGGATATTCTATGTTTTATATGCTCACATTTTTACAAGGTTCTGATGCTAAGTAATGCCACATCTGTACATCAGAAAATGGCACATGCTTCCTCCTTTGTAGAGTTCTTTATGACATTTCTGTCTGTTGAATTATTTTTGCCACATGGAAATTCAGCCTCCTTAATTGAATATATAAACATTTGGGATGAATGGTGACTCTAATTTTAATATTTTTATTATGACAGAAACTTTCCAACAGGAAGAAAAGGATGGGATGTGAAATTCAGTTTATAAGTCAGGTAAATGTTAAGTGGTAGATGTTTAATGTTTTAAAACATTACATAGCTGTATTAGAAAGAGTAACATGGCATATTTATTTGAATTTACAGTCCTCTGTACTGGCATTATCTTTCTTCTTCTTAATCTCATTCTAATGTAATTTAAGTAGAATTCTTTAGTAACTCTTACTTTATGAATGTACCATCTCAGCTCATCTACCAGGATTCCTTTCTTGCAAAGTACGAGCTGGACTAACATGGAGTAAGTCTTATCTAAGTGCATTGAAGTAGAAGCTCTTGGCGGGAACACCCTACATATCTTGACGATGCGTTCCTGGAGCGTTTTTTCCCCTTCCTTTATTCTCTTGGTCACAAGTTTATCACACTCCGTTGCCTTCTCATTTTTCTCAGTGCATCATTTCTTCAGTACATCATTTCTTCAGATCACCATGCCAGCATTTGTGTTGCAGGACACATGGAGTAACAAGATGTTAAATCTTGGGTGCTTTAGTCCTGGACATCCTACTGTCTTTATTAAGGGCCGTGTGACAACATTTTGGTGAGCATCATCTTCTTTAGATTGAAAAGCTTCTAAGGATTGAAAAGCTCTTGGACTCTACCAGCTCATTTGAGCCCTAATTGCCGAAACACAATAGTATTGGTCAGCCCAGGAATATCCTTCTCTCAGTTATTTTATTTTATTTTTTGTAATAACTAAGTTGAGAACACTCAGTTTGACATTCAACTGTATCGCAGTTCTATAACAAGAACTTCTTGGTCTTATAACAAGAATTGCCCCTTACTCAATAGCAGACACACTCTGCCATGGGTCAAGACACTATGCTTCATGAGAAAACCTGGTTTGCCCTTCTTGCCATGGATTCAGACCACCTAACCCATATCCTCTTCACCCAGAGAACCAACAGCTACTTCTGTGGCCTTGCACTTCTCGTAGGAAGTATGAAGCTTGAGTTCATCATCCACTTCCATGAGTTTCTGACAGACGATGTCTGGGAAGGAGATATTCAGCTTCATCTTGACTGAGTCAACCAATTTGGAGGGGCCACAAAGGAGCTTCCTTGAAATCTTAGTGGAAGCCTCCACGATCTCATAATGACATGTCTACAAATCAGCACCCCATAGATACTGGTGGCATGCTTTGGGGTTTCATTTCTGTTCATTATCTCATGCTTTAACCCTGTACTTTCTTTTCACCTTCTCTCTATTTCTTTGGCCAAATAAGATTCATTCTGCTAATTTGGAATGTCAACACTTACATAGCAAATGAAGCCATTACGTCATTCTGAAAATTTCTCTTGTGTTTCCTTCATTTCCATTGGCCACTGCTCTTCTTGCTCAAGAAAAAGCTCCCCCACTTTTTTTCTGATTTCAGTCGCCTTATAGTAGCTTGGTTTTTGACATGGTGTACACATGGGGGGAGGGGCGGTCCGCAATGTTAACAGTATGAAGATTTTTGTCTTTGTCTGTCTTGGAGATTGATCTGTATTGCTGTGTATGTTTGAATTCTTTGTCTCCTCTTTGGTATTTAACTATGTTCACACACCATGGCTTGTTTATCCATAATCTCATTGATGGATACTTGTTTCCAGTTCTTGACATGTATGAGTAAAGGTGCAGCAAACGTTTGTCTGCTAGTCTTTAAGCATAAGAAGATTCTCATTTTTTCCCCCGTGGGTAAAAACTTAGGAGTAAAATTATAGTTGGAATGATGTGTTCAATTTCCTAAGAAACTGGCAAGTTATTTTCCAAACTATCTCCTCCCGCAACATGTAAACAGGTCCTTCGCTTCACCTCATTTGTCAAATACTCTGCTTGTCCTAGCATATTAAGAAGCATGAGAAAAAAAAATCTTCATACATTCAGAATGCATAATGCTTGGAAACAGCGTTGTTTACAAACAACAGTACAAACAGCTGGTTAAACTCAATTTTCAGATAAACATTGATAATGTTTCAACATGTTCATAACTCCTGTTCTGAATGCTACATGGGATAAACTCATTCAGAAACTCATTGCTTATACTGACTTAAGATGATGCTCTTTAACTTTTATTTGTTAAATATAGAAAAATTAGTTGTGACGAGTATATGGAATTTTTCAGTTCTGTGTGTTTTTTTTTCATTTCTTAATGGTATTTTCTTAAGAACAGAGTTTTACAATATTTATATCACTTTAATAGACCAAAAGTTTTTGGATTAATGCTTCTTGTATCTTATTTAGGAAACTGGCTACTCCATGAGCACAAAGACTTTATATTAAAAAAAATACTGACTTTTACTTATACTATAAAAATCTGGTTCATTTTGGGTTAGTTTTTGTGTACAGTTTTAAGAAGGGATCTAAGTATTATGTACAAAAAGGACTTTCCCTTCTATGTTAAAATGTCTGGGATCTCTTGTTAAAAGTTAAATCTCTATACCACTTTCCCTGCTTACCACCTAGTCTGTCCTCTGTTCTAGTCCACCAACATCTACCTCTTTCATTTTTATGTGCCGTTATATCACAAGTAGACTTTACTGTTTACCATTACAGGTTTTGTTTTGGTGTGGCTAAAATCAGTCCGAGACTTCCAATTGGAGTTATAAAAATATTTTGGTGTTTTTGCTACTGCTTTGAGCTTGGTTTTTCTCCATTCTGTTCTCTTTGTAAGATGGGAGTATAGATTGCTGTTTCTATATCTTTTTAAAAAATGAAATGCCAATGTTTTACATACCAATACTTCCCCCATGCCCCTTCATGTTGGTACATTGTGTTTTTATTTTTACCCAAAGATTTTTCTAATGTTTCTTGTGAAAAAATTTTTTTTAAAAAACTCAGAATGATTTAGTAGCCTATAATTTTTAGTTATTTGGAGATTTTTTCTAGATATTTCCTTCATTCCAAATTGTATCTTAATTCCCTTGTGGTCAGAAAGGACATTTTGTATAATTCTAATTTTTATAAATTTATTGAGATTGACTTTATGGGCCAGAAGGTAGTCTATAGAGATGAATGTTCTATGCACACTTAAAAGGAATGTTTATTCTACATGTAGGAGGCTGAAGGGTGGCTCCAAAGATATTAGGGCTTAATCCGTGGGACTTGTAATTGTTGCCTTATTAGGCAGAATGGCTTTGCAAATGTGAGTAAGTTAAGGATCTTGAGACAGTTAGGCTCTCCTGGATGTCCAGGTGCGTCCAATGTAATCAGAGGCGCCCTTGTCATCCTTATAAGGGTTGTAAGAAGGAGGCGGAAGAGTCTGTGGAGGAACTGTGGCTGGGGAAGCAGAGGTTAGAGCCCTGTGGCTGCTGACTCTGAAGATGGAAAACAGCCATGAGCTGTGGAATGTGGCAGTCTCAGTAAGCTGCAGAGGCCAGGACCTGACCCCCAACCCCCCAGAGTTTGAGAGAACCACGCAGGCTTGCCAGCACCACTGTGTTAGCATAGGGAGAATTCTGTCCACTGGTACTGCAAACTAATAAATGTGTAATTATATTTTCAATTTGTGGGATTTACTATCTAAGTATTTGGGAAACTTGTTCCGACAGTCGAAGAGAAATGAACACCTGTGGGTCGTGTGATTGTTTTCCATAATGTTACAATCCTCATTGTCCCTGAAAGAGAAAGTAATGCTTATTTAGCTCATAGGACCGTTTTGAGAATTAATGAAACGACTGAGTGGGAAAGCACACAGTACAATTCCTGCTACAAAGTAAGCAATGTGCAGATACTGACGCCTTCAGTGTTTGGCCAGCATTGTTGTGGATACTAATCAGCATGGATGACAGCAGATGCAAGACTTTGCATGATAAATCTTCCAGCAATCAGAGGTGGGTAAGCAACCAGGGGTTGATTCAGTGATGCAGGCATGAGCTTCAAGCTGCTGGGCTACAGTGACGACAAAGGAAACAAGAAAGAGAGGAAGCACTTCAGAGCTATTTCAGAGAGGATGAAACAGTAGATGTAGAGAATTAGAATGGCAAGAGCCAATTATGCCTATTAACAAACTGTCTCCGCTGGGGTGAAGCTCGGTCTTCATAAGTGGCTGGACAGATGATGGCTCAGCCAGTAAGAGCACTTGCTGTGCAAACAGAAGGTACTTACATACAGAGGCTGAACACAGTCGCACATGTTGCTAACTACAGAGCGGGGTGGAGGTGGAGGACACAGGAGGATCCATGGGATTTGCTTGCTGCCAACCTAGCTCCATGTTTAGCGAGAACCTCTTAAGGGAATAAAGTGGAGGGTGACAGAGCAGGACAATGACTCTCCTCCTGTGTGGGAATATGTACCCCCCATACACACGTGAGCAAATCAGAGAGAGAGAGAGAGAGAGAGAGAGAGAGAGAGAGAGAGAGAGAGAAGCTCTCATTAACCTCTGAGGACCTAGGAAGTAGGTTAACATGTGTGAGGCCACTGCCGTCTTTGAGTCTGAGCTAATGCGAGAGGCCTCTGTTGCTGCTGCCTTGGATCAGGATCATCAATGTCAATGCAGTCTTTCTAAAAACTTGACATATCAGACATGTTCTAAGACAAATTTTTCAAAATATAGCTATTATGGGATCGATGTTGTGAAAACAGCATTTAAAAATGTAGTAGAGGGGCTGGCAAGATGGTTCAGCGGGTAAAGGGGCCTGCAGCCAAGTCTGACAACTTGAGTTCAATCCCTCCAACCTATGTGACAGAAAGAGAGAACTGACTCTCACAGACTGTCCTCTGACTTACACATGTACACCATGGCATGTGCCCACCTCAACCCCATACTCCTGTCCACAAAGTAAATGAATAAAAATTTTCAAAAAATGTAATAAAATAGAGTAAAAGAATGAAAAAACATATACGTATACAACTGTAGTATGGTAGGAATTACTTTACGTTTATTGTGTATGCAGGCAGATTATATTTCAAAGTTCATTTCTTATAGACCACTGTCAAAAATGTTCGAAGACCCTTGCAAAAGATTGTCAACTCAACCAAGGCCTTTTTGCAGCACAGCAGAGGAGGTTGGACTCCAGGCTGGATGGTGATCCCAAGTTCCTTTCATGCTCCACTGTCCTAGATTGAGCTCAGGTTAGCAGATGAGTAATAACCATTTAGATTCTTTATTAATTAAGGTTTGCATGGCAAGTCCATTAAGACTACATATTTATGAGGTGTGCACTTAGATAATCCATTGTTCACTTCATAAATAACAACTACTTAGTTAATAGCCCTCTAAAAATATATATTCTCAAGGATAATTTGGTTGGGCCATTTTTGATGGTGATTCAAGGTTTTCCAGGTACATCTTTATATTACAAAATTCCAAATCCTGACAGCATCCAACATCCACATTTCAGGCATGGGTATAGCATTTGCTTTTAGACTTAATTTATAACCAAGACTTCATTAGCCAAAATCACACGAATTTTGGCATGCCTTTTGAATCATCTAAGGAGTAGAAAAATATCTTTAGACATTAGGAATGAATTCAACTAGGCATTTGAAGGTATAAATATTTGTAAATATATCAAGCTTTAGAATACTTAATATCTTTTTATTAATCTTTACTTTGTTTTATGAAAAAGATTGAAGATTTTTAAAATTTAACAGCTCAGGACATGAATTACAATCACTTATTGTTGCAGCTAATTGCATAGAGGTTTCTTCTAGAGGAAAAAATAGACATTGAAATGAGCTCAAGAGTTTTGATAAAGGACTGCAGTGCTTGGGGGATTTTCAGCAGAATGACTGATGAATCGTCACATTCAGTTTCTAAAGCAGAGAGGTAAATCTTAAGGAGGCGTTGCAAGAACAACGGTGTTCAGTCCTTCATTCCCACACCCACTTTTATTTGCTTTGTAATCATCTCCCTGCAAGGTACATGGAAGGTGACGTCACTTTATAAGCTATGTTTTGCTTATACTTAGCGAGGAAGGTTCCCAGAAAAGTCATGGCTCTGATTCTCGATCATACATTTTGGGGAATTTTGTTTTCATTTTATTGGAATTAGTCTTACCAACCACCAACATTTCAGATTTGAACAGATTTTAAAACAAATCTACAGGCACATTGAGACATTGGTTATTTTAGGCTCATTTCAGAAAAATGAATACTTCAGGATATTTTGACACTGTGCCAGATGTCTTTAAGTCTAGGATCGAATGATGGTTTTTCTTTTTATGAATCTTCGACATTTGCCAAGAGGGAAACTTTTTTTTTAAACTATCCTTGCCCATTGTTACATTTATAGACTTGTCTACAGAGAGGTGGGTAGAGGGCAGTCTTTTGTGTTGAATAAATTATATCATTAGGTGTTTGAATACGGATTGACTTGTTCTCAAGACTTTAAAACTAAACACAGCTGAGAGCCAAATCCTGTGACAAATGACAGGTCCGTACAAAGATCAGAAATAGCATATAGCAAATGGAATGTCTAAAAGCCACGCTCTCCTCTAATATACACCTGATAAATGGTCATGAGAAACTGTGATTTGGGAAGGAGAAAGAATCCAGTGTCCCTGCTTTGGGACTCAGTATTACTTAAAAAGTGAAAACACAGCAGATGCATTAGCAGCAGGCAGGGCTAATGTGTTCAGTTTAGCATTCAACACAAAGGAGTCCAGAGTGAGAAGAAAAATGGTGAAGTTAGGTCTAAGTTAATGGATGAGACTGTTCCTCCTGATATCATTGCTTAAAAAACTGTGGGAAAAGTCAGCTTAACAATGGGAGTAGATATTTCAAAGTATATCTCTGATTAAGAACTAGTATTTAATGACTGAGAAACACACAAGGAGATGTTCAATATCCTTAGCCATCAGGGAAATGCAAATCAAAATGACTCTGAGGTTCCATCTTGCACCTGTCAGAATGGCTAAGATCAAAAAAAAACAAGTGACAGCTCATACTGGAGAGGATATAGAGCAATGGGAACACTTCTGCATTGATGGTGGAAGTGCAAATTTGTACAGCCACTTTGGATGTTAGTATGGTGGTTTCTCAGAAAACTGGGAATCAACCTTCCACAAGATGCTCAATCATACCACAAACATACTTGCTCAATTTTGTTCATAGCAGCTTTATTTGTAATAGTCAGGAACTGGAAACAACCTAAATGTCCCTCAACTGAGGAATGGATAAAGAAAATGTGGTTGGAGGGCGGTGGAGAGGGAGAGTACTGAAAGACTACTGGGAAGGGGGACATTTCCAGATCAGATAAAATCTTGACATAGGGAATATCTCAGGAATCTACAAGGAAGAACCTAGCTTAAACCTCTAGCAAAAGCAGATATATGTAGCCTGAGCTAACCATCGCCTATAACCAGCCTAGCCTAATTGTCATCAGAGAGGCTTCATCCAGCAACTGATGGAAACCGATGCAGACCCACAGCTAAACATTAGGCAGAGTTGGGAGAATCCTGAAGAAGATGAGGAGAAAGGCTTGTAGGAGCCAGAAGGATCAAGGACAACACAAGAAAACTCACAGACTCAACTAACCTGGGCTCATAGGGGCTCAGAGAGACTGAACCGACAACCAGGGAGCCTGCATGGGACTGACCTAGACACTCTGCATACATGTTACAGTTGTGTAGGTTGGTCCTCTTGTGGGACTCCTAATCGTGGGAATAGGGGCTGTCTCTGACTCTCTTATAGGCTTTTGGGACCCTACTCATACTACTGGGTTGCCTTGCCCACTCTTAATACACGGAGACATGCTTAGTCTTACTGCAACTTGATATGCCACATTTTGTTGATACTCATGGAAAACCTGCCCTTTCCTAAACAGAAACTGAAGAGGAGTAGATTGGGGTAGGAACAAGGGGGGAAATGGGGCAGGGACTGAGAGGAGAGGAGGGAGGGAAAGATGTGGCTGGGATGTAAAATAAATAAATAAATTTATTTAAAAAAAGAGTTGGTATTTAAAATATATAAGGAACTCATACAACTTAAAGGTAAATAATAAGGAACCAAATAGAAAACAACTGCAAGATCAAAGCAGGGATTTATCTAAAGAAGACACAAAAAAAAATGGCAATCAGGTACGTGTAAAGGTGGTCCATATTGCTTTAGAAAGTGCAAATTTGGACCACAATGCATATCACTTTATACCTGTTAGGAAGTTTTATTTTTAAGGAAAAAAGAGAATTACATTGACAACGATGCAGAAAAAGGCAAGACTTTTATTTACACTTGTCCCTAAAATTGTAGCTTGTGCAGACACTATGGAAAACAGTACGGAGGTTTTTAAGGAAATTACAAATAGAACCATCATCCATCACAGTGGCTCCTCTTCTAGGCATCTGCACAAAGGAAGTGACTATACCATCCTACAAGGACACCTGCCCTCTCACGTCCATGACTGCATTGCTCCCAAATGTTCAGGTATCATAGATACTCATAAATAAATCGATGTCCTCGAACTCTCTTAAATTCTGTCCCAAACTCCCGCGTGGGGACTGTGACCATGAACCACCCCCACACTAGCCTTTACAAGATTCTAAGCTTTAAAAACATAATGTGCAGACTATACATTTTCTTCAGGTCTATGGTTTTAACCCTCATGCATTAATGAATTGGATGAGATGATGGGTTATGGTGGAATGGGAACAGCTTGCTTGTACCCCTGACACAAATCTATATAGACTTTGGCTCAGGGATAGGGGCCTTATCTAGGGTGTAAGAGGCTCTGGGTTCAGTCCTAGGACTCCAGCCCAGTTAAGATGTACACTAGTTATCTTCTTATGTTATTTTTCAGGATCTTAGACTGAGAAAGTTTCTGGCATAACTAAATCAGAGTCAATGTCATGTGCACACACACAGCCTATATGACACACAGGGATAGAAGCTGACAATTGCTACAATGTTTTGCTGTAATTATACTCCTTAGCAATCATATCATTTATAGTATTTATCACCCCTTCATGGAGAGGCTCATCTCACAACATAGTTTTTCCTCTAAAAAACTGCCTGTAGCATAGATGCTCCTTAGTTTAGGTGAGTTTACAAACAAGCCCTTAGAAAGCAGAAAGTATTGTAAGGTGGAACTGTGCTTAATACAAATAACCCTCTGACCATCACAGCCTGGTCCAATCTACTTTAAGCATGTTAAGATTGCTCACCTCAATCTACAGTTTGGTAAATTCTTGTATAGATTTTTTTGAGTCTTTGCATACAAAATGTGCTGGCAACCCAGGGCCCTGGAGAGGATCACAGCTTTACCCAAGTGTAGCTGGAGTTTTTTCCAGTCCTGCCTGGCCCATGGTCAGGACAAATCTCTCTCACCTGCCAGTCCCGCAGCCGCTCAGACCCAACCGAGTAAACACACAGAGACTTATGTTGCTTACAAACTGAATGACCATGGCAGGCTTCTTGTTATCTAGTTCTTCTATCTTAAATTGATCCATTTCTATTAATCTATACCTTGCCACGTGGCTCGTGGCTTACTGGTACTTTACATCCTGCTCCTCATCATGGTGGCTGGCAGCATCGTCTCTTCCTCTCCGCCTTCCTGTTCCCCCAATTCTCCTCTCTGTTAGTCCCGCCTATGCTTCCTGCCTGGCTATTGGCCAATCAGTGTTTTATTTATCTACCAATCATAGCAAAACATTCACAGCATAGAGAACATCCCACAAGCACCCAAGGTCACATAAATGATTGGCAGCTGCCGGGTCACTCAGTATCTCAAAAGAAAATCACAGCACACAGTGGTAACCTGAAGATAACATCAGAATTCAAAATTTTAATTATGTTTTTTATTGACTGAATCTGTCTCTTTTACCACAGTGATGTCCTGGAATTATAAGATAAACAATAATAAGTCGGGGACAAATTATTATTTAAACCCCACCCCCATATCATTGCTCAGTCATCTTGTTAACTATCTTGAGAAATATCTTTTCTGAAAGTGTCATTATTATTAGCATAAATTAATGAATGCCTTTACACATGGTCATAGCATTTCATTATATATACTAGCCATTAATGTAACTAAGTGAAAATTAGGCTAGATCAAAGAATAAAGATCATACCCCACACTAATCTCAAATGTGATTTCTGAATCTATGTGAATTTATCTCAAATTCTCTTTTGCTACCTAAAAATATTTATAAGGTCTCTCTCTTTCTTCTAATTGTGAAGCAACAGTTAAAATACTGCATATTCATGAGAATTCTTTAATTAGACTTGCCTATTAATATCATAGTAAATACAATGAAGAAGTACAATAATTTTCTCTTGTTATGAAGAAGCTCAAAGGGAACACGAGGTGCATGTCTGCATTCCCAGCACTTGGGAGGCAGAGGCAGCATGATTGCTCTAAGTTCAAGTTCATGACTCGTTTAGTCTCTAGTGAACTAATCCAGCCTACACTATAAGACCCTGTCTCCAAAACCAGACAAACAAAAAAATGAAAACCATATCATTTATACAGCTGAATATTATCAGTAGTTTGCTGGCATACTAGAACTGTAGTGGACTATTATTATTGGCCAATATTATTTTTCATCTTGCTTCAGTATGGAAACAGATAAGCAATTTATTCAACAAATCCTACTATATTCTTTATGACAAGAATTAAAATCAGAATTTGGGACATTTTACCTTTTCTTAGTACACTCCCTGGACATGTGCTTATAAAAAGAGTTTAATTAGTCATTATAATATTGCAAAACCTTTGTCTTAGGGTTACTATTGCTGTGAAGAAACACCATGACCATGGTAACTCTTATAAAGGAAACATTTAATTGTGGTGACTCGTTTACAGTCAGAGGGTTCAGTCCATCATGGTGGGGAGCATGGCAGCATGCAGGAAGAGATGGTGCTAGAGCTGAGACTGCTACGTCTTACAGGCAACAGGAAATCAACGGACTTACTGGGCAGTATCCTGAGTACATGAAACCTCAAAGCCTTCCCTGACAGTGACACACTTCCTCCAGAAGGTGTGGCCCAGATTAAAGGTGTTCCTGTAGCTAGAGTTTTCCTGCCTGGCCCACAGTCAGGACAAATCTCTCTCACCCGCCAGTCCCACAGCCGCTCAGACCCAACCAAGTAAACACAGAGACTTATGTTGCTCATAAACTGTATGGTTGTGGCAGGCTTCTTGCTAACTGTTCTTATATCTTTAATCCATTTCCATAAATCTATACCTTGCCACATGGCTCGTGGCTTACCGACATCTTCACATGCTGCTTGTCATGGCGGTGGCTGGCAGTGTCTCTCTCACTCAGCTTCCTGTTCTCTCAATTCTCCTCTCTGTTAGTCCCACCTATACTTCCTGCCTGGCCACTGGCCAATCAGGGTTTTATTTATTGACCAATCAGAGCATTTGACATACAGACCATCCCACAGCATGTTCCCTTCAGGGTCAAGGTGTAGATTAAAGGTGTGTATCATCCAGCCTCCTTCAACAAGACCACACTTCCTCCAACAAGTTCACATCTCGTAATAGTGCCACTCCCTATGAGCTTATGGGGGCCAAATACATTCAAACCACCACAACCTTACCATATAAAATAATACATACAAGAGAAATTAACATGAGTTTCAACCATTTAATGAATATAATTTTAAATTTTTATCTATTGTTATGGCAACAGTATGCCTTTATTTATGGTGGAATCTGTTTGAGTATTATCTTGTGTAATACATTTATAAACACATGTGAGATGAGGTTATTGCTCAAGAGTAAGTTGAACACTACATTTTACAATGCTCAGCAGGTCTGCTTTTTTCTCCAGATCAGAATTTTTTCATGATGACTTTAAATCGGTCTCACCAATCCAGTGCTCCTTTCTTCTCATTGACACACTGTTCTTCAACACGTAGCTTGTAAGATGCCTTCAGAACTGGCTCTTTGTGGTATACAATTATTGCTGGTTGTTTTTCCTACTGTTTTGGGGGGCCCACCACCCAACTCCCACATAAATACACAGAGACTTTTTCTTACTTATGAATGCCTGGCCTTAGCTTGGCTTGTTTCTAGCCGGCTTTCCTTGTCTTAAATTATCCCATCTGTCTTTTGACTCTGGGATTTTACCTTTTCTTTCTTCTGTAATCTTGCTTTCACTCTTACTTCGTGGCTGGCTGTGTAGCTGAGTGGCTGACCCCTGGAGTCTTCCTCCTTCTCTCACTACTTCTTTTCCTTTCCTCCTCCCAGATTTCTCCTTCTTTATATTCTCTCTGCCTGCCAGCCCCGCTTATCCTTTCTCTTGCCTTGCTGTTGGCCATTCAGTTCTTTACTAGACCGTCAGGTGTTTTACACAGGCACAGTAACACAGCTTCACAGAGTTAATCAAATGCAACATAAACAAAAGTAACACACCTTAAAATAATATTCTACAACATACAATGCTGTATATTTAAGACCTAAAATACTGTGTACCCATTAAGAAAGACATCCCTCTGGTTTATTGTAAATTGCTTCAATGTTTTCAAAAATTTTTCTGCTAGAAAAAAATGATCAAACCCGTTATACCTATACTTTGAAACAAGTCTTTGGTTGAGTCATCAACAACAGTTGGTGAATAATACGGTTAAGAAAAAGTTATATACAATCATTTGTAAGTGTAAACTATATTTCTAACATGGTGTTTGGGTAATTTACATCTATCATTCTAAATTTTACCACACTCCTTCCAGGGAGGTGTCTTACTCAGCTTTTATGCCACTTGACAAAATGCCTGTGATGAACAAGCTGAAGGAGGGAAGATTTACTCTGTTCCAGGGTTTCAGTTCACAGTCACTTGGCTTTGGTAAGGCAGTTCTCCATCGCAGAAGAAAATTGTTTGCCTCGTGACAACTAGGAAACAGGCACCCAGCGAGGAAGTGTCTGGGTGGAGATGCACCCTCCAAAGTCATGCCTCAGTGGCCTCCTTCCTCTGATAGGCCCCATTTCTTCATAGCTGGTTCAGCTGTGAACTCACCAGTGGAGTGAATCTATGGATCAAACTAGTGCCTCATAAGCCAATCATCTCACGCGCTGGGCACCAGAAGTTCAACACATGAGCCTTTTAGGAGGACACTTCATATCCAAACCAATTCAGGAAGTACTGTGAGCCCATTTACAGATGAGGGAGTCAAGCCAAAGCTGTGAGAAGTTCCCCAAGATCCCATGTACTCAAACACTAGTCTGATTAACTACAAAGACCATGTGTTCTCCTTACTGTGTGAACTGAAAGTGTGGGGGCAGAAGTGAATACAGTAAACACATCACTATGATGCACCAATCCTAATTGTAATGTGTTTTTGTGGTAGAAAATCTTAAGAAGACACTCACTTTTGTCTTATTTTTAATATCTTAACTCTGAGAAAGTGGTGCCTGGAAAGTGATGGCATGTAAGTTTGCATTTGATGTGAAAAGGCTTGTACAATGTGAAGAAGATGCATAGAGTCAATGACACTGTTAACACTCAGATTATCTTCTAGAAAAACCAACCCAGAAAGGATCTTTCTTCCCTCCTTTTGTACTTTGTCTCAAGCGAAGAGAAATGACGGTATCCACTGGACAGCCACCGCTGATGTCTGCTCTTTTTCCAGCTTATTTCTCCAGCCATTCTGCTTTTTTGGTTCTCTTCTTACTCTGTGTGTGTTTGTTGATAGCCAGGGGGATCCAGAATGCCATATGTGACAATCACTTCCGCTTCTGTCTCTTGGGCTTTTCTGAGCATTCACTTGCATTAGATTCTCTGGCTAAACTACACCGACCACACTCCCTTTATTCTGAGAAGACCCCGACAAGCACAGCTTAATTTTGGCCCTTCAAACTATGAATTGTGAAATTAAATACAGAGAATATCTGAAAAATTAACGCTAGTTCTTCCAAGTTAATATGAGTAGCAGGAGAGCCCAACTAGAGAACTGTAGTGAGGTCATTTTCCTAGACATTTGAAAAACAAAATACTTTACTTAAAGCTGACTTATTATCTAGTGGGCCACTCAGCAAATGAGGCACTTCTTCCAGAAAAAACAATCTCATAGAGTTCTAAAGATGATTCTAATAACTCAGATTAAAAACATGAATTATGATCTTTCCTCAAGTTCATTCCCCTGTGACTCTCCTGAATGACACACTGTCTCTGAAATGTTTACTGAGTCCATGTAGTTTCCCCTTCAGAAATCTACCCCTATTTCTTAACTGGACTGCTCCTGGCAGGGCTTTCTGAGGAACCTTTCTGTAGTTATGTGACCCACCATTGTCTTGAATGTAATCTTTGTACAGTGATCAGATGGCCACAGTACTCCTTTGTCTTTCTCACCAATGGTTTTCCAGAGCTGCAAAGTATTGATTCTCAACCAGGGTAAACGTTGTACCTCAGGGGCCAGGAAAAGGACATCATCAGTAAAGTACCCACTGCATAAGCATGAGGACCTGAGTTAAGATCCCCAGTACCCAGATCAAAGTCCAGGCAGAGTAGTGTAGGCCTGTAACCCCAATGTTGAGGGAGGACAGTAGACACAGGCTCACCAGTCAGACAGTCTAGCCAAATTGGCAGGGTCCAGATTCCAGGAGAGATCCTGTCTCAACAATAATGTAGAGGGCTATTGCAGAAGGTCCCTGAAGTCAGTCTCTGCTCTTCACACACCCCCGTGCTCACATGAGTGTACACACATGAACATACAAACACACTAGGAAAACAAAAAAAAAAAGAAGTTAAAAATCGCCCTTTACAGGACATTGAGGTTTTGAATTCCAAAAATGGCCACAGCAATATCCTTCATTCTATATATTCTTGTTTGGAGTTTAAAAGAAAAATCCCAAAGCAGGCAAGGTATAAATACGGCAGTTGCCAAGAGGAGGGGCATGGTGATATTTTTCTTTTGTACCAAAATGTTAATTGTATGTTAATAAATAAAGTTGCCTGGGGGTCAGAGCTATTAGCAAGCCATAGGAAAGCAGGGCAGTGGTGGTGTACGCTTGTGATCACAGCACTTGGTAGGCAGAGCTAGTTAAGTCTCTGTGTGTTCAGGGATACAGCCAGCATTGGATACACATGCCTTTAATCTCAATACCAACCATAGAACACCTGGAGGTCTATACAGACAGGCTGTGATGAGGCAGTCCTGTGGTTGGGTTTACAACCAATGAGAAGGCAGAACAGAGACTATATAAAGACTTTAACACAGGAAGTAGCGGCTCCTTCGGAGAGGTAGGACCACTGCAGGAGGAAGGGTAAGGTTTTAGCTCTTAGCTCTGACCTCTTGGCTTTCTTCTTTGCATTGGTTCTGTGTTTCTTATTTATAAGACGGTTGGTTACATCTACAGAGGGGCATGGAGAAGAGAAACAAAAATAGCCATGCCTTTGGAGTTGAGGCAAATGAACGACCGTGACATAGGAGACCAGCAGTTACCTGGGAGGGAGAGGAACTTTAGAGAAGAAATAAGAAAGCCCAAAGTACCAGAAAACCCATCGTTTATGAGAAGAAGAAAAAGCAAATATTGCAGGGAGGGAGGGCATTGCATTAATTTTGTTGTTTTAGTTTTAATGATATAGACAGGTCATTAGACTGATAATTCTGTGTAATTTTCAAGTAGTTTCACTGAGAGATGATTGACAGAACACAGGCCCACACATACTGAGTGGCTATATCTTGATGAGCTGCTCTATGCATATGTCTGTGAAGCCATCACTACCATGTAGCTGGAGATTTCTCCGGTCCCACTGGGGCCTGTAGCCACTCAGACCCAAGTAAACACACAGAGACTGATCTTACTTATAAACTGTATGGCCATGGCAGGCTTCTTGCTATCTAGTTCTTATATCTTAAATTAACTCATTTCTATTAATCTCTAAGTTGCCACACGGCTTGTGGCTTACTGGTACTTTACATCTTACTTCTCATGGCGGCAGCTGGCAGCATCTCCTGACTCAGCCTTCTACTTTCCAGAATTCTCCTCTCTGTGTATCCCACCTACCTATACTTCCTGCCTGGCTACTGGACAATCAGTGTTTTGTTTATCAATCAATCAGAGCAACACATTTCAGAGCATACAGAAAGACATTCCCAACACTACTGTGAAGGCAATGGCCATACTCACCATCTCCAAACATCTTCTCATATTCTTTGTTTTACCTCATTTGTGGTTAAAAATACCATAAAATGTCTACCCTTTCCTTCTCATCTTCTTTCCTATTCTAAGAACAGAATACACAGCTTTGTGAATCATGGGAAAGTGCTCTACCACTGAGCTCTATATCTATCCAAAGATCTCCCCTCTTAAAAGAATTAAGTGTATGATACTGTGTGGCTAATTACATGCGCAATGTTGTACAGCAGATATTTTGACCTTATTCATATGCATAACTAAAAGTTATACCCCATTAACTAACTCCCCTCACTTCTCAATTCAGCTTTGGGTAACCAGTAATCTACTTTTTGTGTCTATAACTGTCTTTGACAATTTGAAATGGTATCTGAAACACCTCGATGTATGTATCTAAAATAGTCAAATATAGAGTAGAATAGCATTGATTTTAAAATGTACGAATTTAGGGGGTGGGGAAATGGCTCAGTGAGCAAGAGAAATTGTGTGGGCATAAGGCCTTAGTTCAATCCTCTAGCACTCACATAAAACCCAGGCATGGCTATCCTTGCTTGTAATCCCAGAAATGGGGACAGAGACAGGTGGATTCTCTGGAGCTTGCTTGGCCATCCAGTCTTAACTGAGGAAATTTAAATGAGTCTTAATATGTCTATAAACTAGGTATGTCAGTAAAATATTTACTGATGATAAATAATAAAGAAATTTATTGAAATAATTCTTAGGTATAAATGTATTTTTTTTTACTGACTATTATAAATGAAAGCATATTTGCACACTAATGAGATGATGTAATTCTTTATTTTTAATGAAATAATTAAATCTCGGCTGGAAACTGATGCTGCAAGATATTGTCTTTAATATTTTCGGAGTTTAACAAATTAAAAAGAGATTTTATTTATTTTTATGCTATATGTGTGAATGCTTCACCTGTATGTACAAAAGCACATCCTGTGCATGCAGCTATACAAAAAGAGCAAATGAGGCAAAAAACAAACAAACAAAAGAGAGAAAAAGAACACCAGGAAGCTTAATGTCGAAGCCAAGAAACAAGGATGTCAAGGAGAGGCCTGATCTACACTGGAATAATGGGAGGTGTGCCCTCAGGGGAGGAGCCCACCCAGATAAACTAAGAACCCATGAAAAGAAAAGGCCTAAGGATTTTCCATTCTGAGAAAGAAACAACAAACAAAATCTGTTGCAAATGTGATTCAAGAGGGCCAGGTTCCATCCAGCTCAGGCCGGCAGGTGAGTTCGTCAACGTCATCCATGTGGTGCTGGCTTAAGGGTCATGAAGGATACAAAAATAAAGGTGTTGTGGAATCTTCCTTTGCAGTTATAGGGAACTGCTGTGGCTAGGCAATGTTTGGCATGGGTAATCCTTACCAAAGGCTTTGAGAGGGCAGTAAAACTGAGGTCATTGTGGGAATCTCCAAAAAGGAAGTCTGGAAATTCATTTTAGAGGTGCCAGAGTCGTGGTATATCTGCCAAGGGGAGCTGCATACGAAGAGTAGGGCTGGCCACCAACTGAGACAAGGTATTCAAACTCAGAGACCACGAATTTTGACCTTGCTTTGGTCTAGGATTTCCAATTTCTCCCTTTTGGAATGGTAATGTAGGCTTCAATTGCTTATTGGAATTATGTACTTTGACTTTTTGATTTTACCGGGGAGAGGGTGTGTGTGTGTGTGTGTGTGTGTGTGTGGGTGACAGTTAAGAGATTGTGTTGGGTTTCAGAAGACACTTAGATGGGGGGCCCGAGTGTGGAACGTGGTGGTTTGAATGAGAGATGCCTCTGGGTTGGAATGCCTTGTCTCAGTTGGTGGCCTGTTTATGAAGGCTTAGGAGGTGTGGCCTTGCTGGTGGGTGTATGTTCCTGGGAGTGGAGGATGTTTGCTTAAAGACTTGTGCCATTTCGAGTTTTCTCCTCTCTATTTCAGCTTGCACTCAGTTTAAGATGTGCACTCTCAGTAGCTATTCTAGCTGCCACACTTCCTATCATGATGGCCATGGCCTCCTATCCCTCTGGAACTGTTAAGTCCAAGTAAACTCTTCCTTATATAAGTTTGCTTGGTCATGGTGTTTTATCACAACAATAGAAAACTAATAAAGTCCATGTTGGAAGTACTATAGTTACTTGCTTTAGGTGCAGAGGGAAAATACTAGGACTCATTTTGTAGAAGAAACCGAAGTATTGTCCTCAACAGTGCTTTAGAGTTGTTATCCCCACAGCTTCTTTAACTATATGTTCAGATTTACCATGGATAAAAATGAGCTTTTCTTTGGGGTTTTAATCCTCGATAGTTACTGTAAAAGAACAGAGCACAAATGTACACAAAATCACACATTTTTTTGCATTTCATTTCGTAGGGTCCCTCAGCTCCTTCTGTGGCCCATCCATAGCATACAAGCTGAAAAATCTCCATGGAGTTGGAGAGTAGAATAAACTTTCATGGAAAATATGATTTCGTTGCACTACTTTGGATTGGTTCTAGCAAACTACACAAATTTTATACTGCTAAGCCAAAGAATTCTCTCTTGTAAATCATACCGCTGGGCTAGATGACCTTTAAAATCCTTCCAGATCTAGGATTATATTCCACCATGATTCATCCGTACTGGCCAGTTAGACTGTTGTGACTTCACCGCTCTGTTCCACAGCCTCTACTTTGCTCAAGTTCTGTCCAGTTGGCCCTGGGCTTTCTCCCCAGGAACTGCAGTCATAAATTCATCTTCCAATTTCCTTTGCCTAGTTTGTAAAGCATCTAGTTAACTGAAATCTCTATTCCGGGGAATAAAAAGTAATGACAAATTGTTTATTATACACATACATACTTCTAATGTCAAGGAACAAGAGACAAAATGTCTTTTGGCCAGAGCATTTTATTTTTATAATTCAGAATTTTTCTAGCCAGTAAATTTTGATGTTTACTTCTTTTCTACAACACTTTCCCAATGGGAACAGATTCCCATTTAAAAATAAATGACATTTCCATCCAAGTGTACATACCAAATGAACAGCAGCCACTCTGTTTGGAAGGACTCCCTCCCCTTCTATAAGTCAGCGTACAGCATGCAGAATGCACAGAAATTTCCAGAAATGCTAAGAGCAAATTGTGGTCTTGAATATATCACATATTTTTCAGAACCGCTAGGAAAAAAATGAGAGGTAGATTATTCAGTAAACTTTACATTTGTGCTCATGGAAAACAAAACAGTAAATGAATTCCAAGGAGTTGTAACCTCAGATATGGGTTTTCCAAATATAGAAATGTTCCATATTGGGTGAAAACATGTTGGGGCTTTGTTTTAAAATTTTAAGTTTCATTATAAAGATGGACTCCAAAACTCTGAAGAGGGCATGAAAAAGAATCTTTGGCTTTGCTGGAAAGTGAAATCATGTAAGTGAGGCACCAAACCCAATTCTCTGTTTAAATTTTCTTAAAATGAGATTTGGTTTGGTCTTAAATCTAAGTCAACTATCTGCCATTACAAGCTTTATTACCTTCCCAGTTGCTTGTATGCCTTGCTGTCTTTCTTGCTTATCTCAGAGTTCTCTCTGTGTGCATCTCATTTGGGCATCCTATACAACCATCACTCATGAATGCAGAGGCCAGCAGGCATCAGGGAGATGGTGCCCAGTTTCTGAGGATAAAACACCTATTCTAATATCCGTAAGAAAAATAGTTGAAGTTTTCATCCTTATGGCACCCTCCTATATGCTTCTAACCTTTTTTTTTTTTTTTTTTTTTTTTTTAAGAATCCAAAGTGTGAGTAGCCACATGGCAAAAGGGGAGCTAAGGACATCAGTAAGGGAGAAGTGGGGAGGCCCTTGAGAACACCACCTATTGCTTTTTCTTTTCATCATCACTGCAACAGTCAAAGATTTCATTCTGTCAAGCTATTTTTTCTCTCAAAGGGAGTACTTTGAGTATTCAAATGAATCAAACTTTGAAAGATCATTGATCAATGGGACCTCAAACAATGCTGCTAT
The DNA here is from genome assembly GCA_902168415.1 of Peromyscus melanophrys. Lineage (NCBI taxonomy): Eukaryota > Metazoa > Chordata > Mammalia > Rodentia > Cricetidae > Peromyscus > Peromyscus melanophrys. The sequence goes on along the minus strand of CABHPR010151370.1, from coordinate 27,963 downwards.
ACAGAACAACTAATTTGGAATGGTAATTTGCCACTCTCTACTGACGTGAAACACACATGTAATCATGCTAAGCAGTCCATTTGGAGGTGTTCATAAAGCGCAGCTCATGCACCAACAGTCAAAGGTTTGTGCTCGGTTCTACTCAGAGTAGCAGTAAGAACACATTACAGCATCAACAGGGATACAGGTAAACTTTAGTCCAGTCATACAGAAGCCCAGTGAGTTCAATGGCTCCTGCTCTTCAGAAGTGTATGAATGAACCTAGAAAATGCTTAAGCGAAGACAGTGTTGTGGTTTGAATATGGAATGCTCCTCACAGGCTCATGCAGTTGAACATTTGGCTCCCGGCTGGTGGTACTCTTTGAGAAGGTGAAGGAATCTTTGGAAGGTGAAGAAGACTTGCTGGAGGAAGTATCGCAAGGGATGGGCTTTGAGGTTGTATAGCCTGGCTCTCCTTGCCCTTCTTTCTCTGCTTCCAGACTGCTGATGCAATAGAACAGACTGGCCTCATGTTCCTGCCACCATACCTTTCTCACCAATGAATCTTTCTCTCTGGAACTATGAGCAGGAATAATGCCCTTTTCCCCCCAAGTTGCTTTTGTTGGGGTATTTGATCATAGCAATAAAAAAATGATAAGTCCCAGGAAACTATAGATAGCATGATGCCACTTTTTAAACCTCAGAAACTGAACACTGTACTGTTTAAGCATACGCACCTATGTAACAGAATCGCTTTTAAAATTGCATGAGAATTTTAAGCATAAAACTGTAGCCAATAGTCAACTTGGTGGTGGAGAGAGAAGGGATGGAGTAGGAAAAAGCAATGAATTATTATTAGTGGTGCTGTCAGTCTTATTGTAGACACCTTCTAAACCATAAAGAGGCCATTTGTATTCATATCTATGTAAAAATACAGTAAGAGAAAGATAAAGGAAAAAGGAAGAATTTAAGAATTATCTTCTTTTGTTTCTTTCTACTCCTAATAAGGAGGAGCGAGTGACTGAGAAGCAGCCGGGAGAAAGTGTGACTGCTCAAGAAACTGCAGTCCAGTCCATCTTGCTGTCTGCAACTCGTGACTTCCTCTGCAGGAAGTGTCTATGTGTCCATGTGGAGCCTCGCTATCAGCTCCAGACATGAGAGCCACATCCAACAGGACATGGGAGGCTTTGAGCTGTCACAGGCTTCCCCGAGAGAATCGACTCAGTCCCTGTACTTGTCAGCTGTGTCATAATTCCGTTCAGGGCAGAATACTTCCAGCTGTTGTGGTCAGGCAGCAGCAGCAGGTTTCTATCTGAGGCCAGCAGAGCCATGTGGCACACCACAGCTGGGACAGTGACAGGGCAGCGCGTGGTCTCCATACACAGTAGCAGAGTGCAGGAGACAGCAATTAGCACCAGGAGAATGAAGATGAACGGGACATATACATAACCTTCATAAAAGTGTCATGGGGAACAAGACTCACAAACCATATGGGTGTGCTCTGGGGCTTTCCCAGGCATGGCCTTTTCTGGTCCACTGGTCCAAGTGATGGCTTTCTGAAAGGGGTGTCCTTTCACAGCTGTGTCTTCCTGGCCAGCTCTATCAAGAGAAGAGAGAAGAAAGATGCCTATCTGGTGATGGATGGAAAGAGAAGAGTAGTGAAATCTTGACATTTTCAGGTTTTCTGGGCTCTGAGATTTGGGACCAGCTGTGAAATCTGCATCAGATGTTGAGAGCTCTTTAGCTGGTACACCTCTTCTTGTAAGATTCCTCTTTGACTTTCGGCAATGTTGTTGGGATCATTTCAGCAAAGTCCTCAAACATATTCGAAAGATCAATAGATGCTCTTAATGTATGGCAAAAAAAAAAAAAAAAAAAAAAACCCAGAAACTCAGGATGACTGATTGAAGCAGGAAATAATTCAAACTGATTTTGTGTTAATTACTGATTACTGAGAGGATTGAAGAGCTGGTTCCAACAAGCAGACATGAGCTAAAGAACAGACCACGTTCAAACCATAGCTGGGACTCAGCCACAGTGGAGCAAACACTTCTTCTGCTGCTGGTGACCATGCAGTAATAAGGTGCTGGATATGCTGGTTTTGCTATAGTTCCCATCCCTGCAACACAGAGGAAGTGGCCACCAACACCATTACAAGAAGGATTTTTGTTTTTCACTTTTTAATGATAGTAGTGAAACGCAAATCTAGGGCTTCAGGCACTATACCAATGAACCACACCCCCAGCCTTTAGCTTCTTTTACTGAGATATAAGCTCCTGGATTTTAAATCCAAAGCTCTTTATTTCTCCATTTACAATCTACCTGATGCCATCCTAGGTGCTTGAGATGTATCCCTGAGAGAACCAAATGGATGTTTCTATCCCTTTAGGAGGTGTGGTCTAGCAGGGGTGGGGAAAGTGAACATTGACACAGACCATGAAGAACTGCTAGTATACAGAAGTAAGTTATGTAAATTGACACGTGCTAGGGGAAATGAGGGCAGCAAAGGGGACAGCTTATTTACAGTTTTCTGGAGGAACAGATTCATACATCAGTTAGCCATCACAGGGGATAAGAAGGGAGCAGCAATTTCTAATTGAGGTGGTGAGGGAGGTCTCGTGAACAGGGTGGCATCTGAGCAAACAATTCTAAGAGCGTAGGTCTGGGTCTTGTTTCAACCGAAGAACATACAACCTGGTCCATGGATTCTGAATTTCAAAGGACACAATGAAAAGGTGTAAGAAATGGAGAGGATGAGAGGGAGAAAACGGGCAGGGGTGGTGGTGCTCAACTTTATTCCCAGCATGAGACAGGGGCAGGCAGATCTCTGAAGTCAGCCTGGTCTACCTAGAGAGTTCCAAGCAAGCCAGGCTACCTAGGATGGCCCCGTCTAAAGGAAGAGAGACAAGGCACAGATAAGGGTGGGCTGAGCCTCATGGGAAGGAAAAGCAGGCATTAAAGGCTTCACAGTCAAAAGATTCTCTCTCTTTCTCTCTCCCTTCCTTCCTCCCTCCCTTCCTCTCTTCTTTCTTTCTTTTTCCTTTTTTAAATTGTGGTGATTGAGGTACACATGTAAAATGACTAAATATGAATATTTTTAGATGAATCCAAAGCAGAAAGCATGCAAGACAGGTAACGAAGTTTGGAGTGAGCAGCATCCTGTGAACAGCATCCTACTCTGAGGTTGCCTGTCCTTTCCTACTGTTCCTAAAACAGTTGAGGAGAGGCCTGGAGATGTGCTAATAGCTCAGTGCACTTGGAAAGAAGGCTTAGTATACAGTGTTTGTGATCTGCCTTGATATGTGTTAAAGACCTTGAGAATTTTGGAGAACCTTTTGGCTGTTCTCAGCATGGGACCCTTCCTGACACATCATGATGGAATAAAAAAGTCTACATGAGCACCAGTGATATGACTCAGCTGTGAAAAACGCTTCCTGCCGAGCCTTATGACCTGAGTTTGGTCCCTGAGAACCACATGGTGCAAGGAGAGAACTGACTCCTGTAAGTTGTGCTTTGACTTACAAACAAATAAATAAGCAAATAAATAAATATCTTTAACAGGTGTAGGTGACTTTTTGGAGTCTTCTGATTGGTCAGGGAGGCTTATAAAAAGCACATCTGGTTTGCATCTTGAGACATCCCCACATGATGGGCCAATAAAGAAGGGAGGTGTTCAGAAATAGATGTTCAGTGGTCTCTTAGTATATTTAAAAATTTCCCGGTGAACTCATGGTGTTCCTCACACTATAGGTTTTCCCCTCCTAACACTGTCACTTTTATACAATTTATTTGTTGTTGAGCTGAGCTATTTACCCTGTTGTTCCTACCATCTGGATTTGGGGAGTCACACATTCATGGTGGTTTGCAACATGTTCCTCTGCTCTCAGCATGTCCTTTGAATTAGGAGCTGAACCCAAGAGTTTAATCTGACTTTATTGTATCAGTTTTACAAAAACACAAATAGTGTTCTTTAGGAAATTTGTGATGTTTTCTTGACTTTCTGTGGGATATGTTAGTTCCTACTAATGCTAAGGGCCTAGGTCAATGAATTCATTTTGGTTGCAAAATGGTAATTTTCAAGGACATAATTTGTCTTTAAGTATTTCTTTAGCCCAAGCTGGCCTCGAACTCGTGATCCTCCTGCCTCTGCCTCCTTCAGAAAATCCTACTGTCTTGTGCCACCACAACCGGCAAGGGCACATGCTCAGCTATGTTCATAGCAGCACTATTTGTAATAGCCAGAACCTGGAAACAACCTAGATGCCCTTCAACTGAAGAATGGATAAATAAAATGTGGTACATACACACAATGGAGTACTTCTCAGCAGAGAAAAGCAATGACATCATGAGGTTTGCAGGCAAATGAATGGATCTAGAAAAAATCATCCTGAGTGAGGTAACCCAGACTCAGAAAGACAAGCATGGTATGTACTCACTCATAGGAGGACACTAGATGTAAAACAAAGATGACTGGACTGCTACTCACAGCTCCAGGGAGGCTACCTAGTAAAGAGGACCCTAAGAAAGACCCAGGGATCACCCAACAACAGAGAAATGGATGAGATCTACATGAGCAAACTGGACGTGAGGGGGGATAATGAAGGGCAAGGAGAGCTTAGGGGAGCGGGAGATCCCACCTGGATCAAGAACAGAGAGGGAGAACAAGGAAAGAGAGACCATGATAAATGAAGATCACATGAGAATAGGAAGAAGCAAAGTGCTAGAGAGGTCCACAGAAATCCACAAAGATACCTCCACAATAGACTACTGGCAATGGTTGAGAGAAAGCCGGAGCTGACCTAATCTGGTGATAGGATGGCCAAACACCCTAATTGTTGTGCTAGAACTCTCATCCAGTGACTGATGGAAGCTGATGCAGAGATCCACAGCCAGGCCCCAGGTGGAGCTCCAGGAGTCCAATTTTCGAGAAAGAGGAGGGATTGTATGAGTGAGAATTGTTGAGACCAAGATTGGAAAAAGCACAGGGACAAATAGCCAAACTAGTGGAAACACATGAACTATGAACTAATAACTGAGGAGCCCCCAACTGGATCAGGCCCTCTGGATAGGTGAGACAGTTGATTAGCTTGATCTGTTTGGGAGGCATCCAGGCAGTGGGACTGTGACCTGTCCTTGGCGCATGAGCTGGCTGTTTGGAGCCTGGGGCCTATGCTGGGACACTTTGCTCAGCCTGGGTGAAGGGAGGACGGGACTGGACCTGCCTTGAACCTACCAGGCTGGGCTGAATCCCCAGGGGAGTCCTTGCCCTGGAGGAGATGGGAATGGGGGGTGGGTTGGGGGGAGGGGGCAGGAGGAGGGAGGACAGGGGTATCCATGGTTGATATGTAAAATTAGATTAAATTATAAAATAAAATTAAAGAAGTATTTGTTTAGTGTGTGTGTGTGTGTGTGTGTGTGTGTGTGTGTGTGTGTGTGTGTATGCACCATGTGCATGCAGGTGCTTGTGGAGGTCAGAAGAGGATGTTCAAGATTCCCTGGAACTGGAGTTACAGACAGTTGTGAGCCATCTTGTGGATGTTAAGAATTGGATCCCATTCCACTGTAAGAGCAGTAAGTGCTCTTAACAGCTGAGCCATCTCTCTACAATCTGATTGTCATTTTTTAGACTTTCACTAATTTTAGTGTTAGGTAAGTTATTTTATTTTATTTTTTTTTGGTTTTTTGAGACAGGGTTTCTCTGTGTAGCTTTGCGCCTTTCCTGGAGCGCACTTGGTAGCCCAGGCTGGCCTCGAACTCACAAAGATCCGCCTGCCTCTGCCTCCCGAGTGCTGGGATTAAAGGCGTGCGCCACCAACGCCCGGCTAGGTAAGTTATTTTTAAAACAGAGAATATGTTCAAGAAAAGTGCACAAATAACACACTCTCACTAAACACTCCATGTTCACTACTATTAATGTATTCCTTAGTATGGTATATTTATTATAATTAACAAATCAATATTGGTGTATTAGTACTAGCCAAAGTCTGTATTTGTTCATATTTCTTTAGTTTGCACCAAATTTCCCTTTCTGTTCCATGATTCCATCTAGATACCACTGTTTTTGTCATCTTAGGCTGCCGTAACTGTCACATACAATAACTGCCTTTTTCTTATGTTTGTATAGACGGGGAAGTCCAAAGACAGAGTGAGAAATAACTCAGTTCTTACACTCAGGGCCTGCTTCCTGGCTTCTGTATGGCTGCCACCTTTCTGCATTTTCACGTAGTAGAGAAAAAGAGGGGAGACACCTTGGTATCTCTCCTGAGAACATTAATCCTGCTGTATTAAGCCCCATTCTTTTGTTTACCTCATCTAACCTTTATTACCACCTAAGGGCTTCATGTTCAGATATCATCAAACTGGTGGTTAGGGCTTCATTACCTGAATTTTTGGATAAGACAAACATTCAGTTCACGACAATAGTCACATTATCTATAGTCTTCATTTCTCATGAAGCTTCTCTTGATCATGGCAATTTTTCATAATTTCCTTGTTTTTGATGAAATAGACAGCCTGGAGGAATAGTAGCCAGGCAGTTAGTAGGATGTCCCTGCACTGAGTTCGGTCTGATATTTTTGTAGGTTTAAGGGAAAGAATGGCTTCTCATTCAGGTGTGGGACACCCTTCTTACATCTTCACTGTCAAAACATGGCAGTGTTCCGGGAAATAAAATTCATGAAAGTGTAGGAGCTCTTTAACACCAAGACAGCCAGGAGTTTTTCCCTTTCAAGCAAAGCCATTTCCATCTCCAACAATCTGTCAAAACCACTAAGATCACCAGCAATTTGTGGCTCCACTGGCATCTGTGTTATGTGAGCAGATGTTGCCTGTTTCTTGCTACTCTGATCAGGGTAGAAATTTGCCCTGTGACTTCAGTTCTCTGTGTGGTCAAAAAGTCACCAACAACACATTTCATCCCCCCCTTTTTTTCTTGTTATGAACCCAGGAGTGATGGTTTCCAATCTCATCACACACCAGGATGATATCAGGAGAGAGAGAGGGAGAGAGAGAGAG
>CABHPR010151370.1:5323-20870 GCA_902168415.1 Peromyscus melanophrys | reverse complement strand
AGAAAGGTAGAGAGAGAGAGAGAGAGAGAGAGAGAGAGAGAGAGAGAGAGAGAGAGAGAGAGAAAGAGAGAGATAGAGATAGAGAGAGAGGTAGAGAGGGAGAGGTAGAGAGACTTTTAGTGACTTGTAAGACTGATGAATGGCAGAAGAGGGGAAATAAACTCCTTAAAGATTTAGGAGTCTAGTATGTTGAGTTTTTGTGGGTTCAGTGACTTGGGGCATACTGGAATACCCCACAGAAGATAAAGGACTATTCTCTGTTCTTTGTAGTACTTCTTACCTACAAAGGAAATGTGTTTTGTGTGCCTCTGGAGTTCGAGGCAGTGAAGCTATAATTGGGATGCCTTACAAAGTCTTGTTTTACCCTTAAATTTATATGATGAAGACTTAACGGGTTACTTATCAAGACACTAGTTTTGTGTGAGACTCAGAATGCTTTTGTCAGATGCATGCTTAGTGGACCATTTTTCTCTGCAGATTTGAGAACGTAAGAGGTACCCATAGTGGAATGTGCAGCTGAACCAAGTGCACCTGCTGTTGTAGAGCTTTAACTATTAATCAACACTTCCTCTTTTGTTTTTATGCCCTTGCTGAGTTTGAATGCCTTCTTGTGGGACTCCAGTGATTATGGCCCAAAGAAGAGCTGGTTGAAGGATTCAAGTGGCAGTCCTCTGATACAGCAAATGCTTGTCTGGTGCCAGAGTGATGACTGGGGCAGCGATGCTATTTCCTGAACAGAACTGACCCTGTTAGTGATTGATACCTACCCATTAGAATCTATCAGCACCACCATCTGAGGAATTACACCTCCATTGCTTGACTCTAATCAAGGTGGTCATTTGGGGGAAGAGAGACAGGTGCAACCTGATTACTACTCAGAAGTAACTCAATGAAGGCACCAGTAAGATAGGTCACCAAATGGGGAGTTGGTGTGTTTTACCCAGTAGTCAAATCCAGTGATAAGTCATGCAGGCTTCTAGAACACAAAGTGAAAGAGCACCACAGGATGCTCACAGTGGTCCCTTTTGGAGCTTATGTTCACTAAATAAAAATATCCAAATCCTCAGAAAGGAAACACATTCACTAGGGAACAGAATAAAGGTAATTTTGAACTTTCAGTTCTAATGATGACACAGTCACTTTGGGTTCTGTACAAATGGAGGAACTGAAAGTAATAATGTCTGTTTTCCCTGGAGATGCTGTCATATGTTGGAAGCAGAGAGAAGTATCTAGATTACGGGGTGCCTTGGAGTTGTCGTTTGGTGATTCTGTGACTGAAGATGAGGATCAGTGCCATGACACAGCCACTGTTGCAGAAGGGAAAGGCAGTAAGGTCTGAGGCTCCTTGGAGAGGAGAGGATAGATCGCTGCACTAGGTAAACTAAGGCAGACAAGAAGTGAAAGCTTTCCAGAATGGATTTTTAGGGGACTGAGATAAAAAAATGTCAATTTTAGTTCATGGGCTAAATATGGTAATGTGCAATGCAGCTTGTTGCCATAAGCATCTTGCATCATGTCCTAATAGATACAGCGGAGAGTTGGGGCCTAGAAGGGCATTCTGATGGGCTCAGCTCCAGAAAAGTCATAAGCAGGTCAAAAAAGGAAAAATGGTTGAACCAATTGTATACATCTTATACTTCTCTTCACGTCCTCACTGCAGATTTTCAGAAACTTCTGCAGTGGTTTCTGGATATCCCACCAGTAAGGCCTGCTTAGCATAGCCCTCACTTCTTGTCACAGAACACCTCTGCTGCTTCAACACAGGATGCTTACATGAGTCAAGTTGGCTTTTTTCCATGCACAGACCAGACTTCAGGGGCATGAGATCTGTGGGATCTCTCTCAGTCCACAGCAGAGATAGAGGCAGTTCATCTGACCCTGTCTCCCTCCCCCCCCCCCCCGAGAATTCTGAGACAGAGATACTGCAGGATGCCATCATTACAGCTCTCTGTAGTGATGGCAATTCACCCTTTGACCTCACGTTACCCTTTTCTTCCTCTCTGTCTCACTTCCTCTTTCCCTTCTTTTGCTTTCTTGGATAACTCCTTAAATAAATCATCAGTATGGCGGGCTTTCTTAGTGTTTTTTTTTTTTTTGAGAAATTAAGGTCAAACTATATTAGCTATGAGATGAGAATAAAATAGACAAAATGTTATTTATTTCTCTCACAAGAAACTAAAAGTAAGAAATATGGCAGGTATAAATCTCATGCATCTATTTGGTGGACCCTAGGCATAAAGTAGAATGGTTGGGTTGCCTAAAAAAAACTGAATCACCATCACCCCCCTCACCCCATGTTACTTAGGACCCAGTGAGGTTCTAGCAGATTCCATTAAATCGATCCCACTTCCAAGGGATGTTAAAAAGTTGTTTTCATAGTTGCATTGCTTAAGAAACTATCTCTAGCCAGACTCAGCTCTGTGCTCACCTTATCAACATTATAAAATGGTTTCTCCTTTATTTGACAAGCATTTATCAACAAATCAATTTTAGTGTTTTAGCTTTACAATCTTGTCTTCTTGGTTGCTGAGTTTGAAAGTGATAGCACACCATTTATAATGCTTTTCTGAACTAAGAATGCCCTCTTATAAAAGTCCTTAGTTTGTTTTGTCTCTGAAGAACAATGTCCCTATAACCTGAGAAAACCCATTGTTAAAACCTGATGATTTTAACTGTCCCAAGTAATAAAGTGATTTGGGTCTAAATGTAAGACAAGACTCTTTTCCCTCTTGTCTCATTAAAGGAGGGTTTAAGCATTAATTTGGTAAATCACCAACTTTAAATGCTGAAGGAGATGAGTATTTAGGTACCAATAATCCCAAAATGTATCTTGAATATGTCAGCATTTGATAAGAAGAAAGACCAGTGAAGCAATTAATAATTTTTAGTGTTATTCCCCTTGTTTTAAACGAAGGCAGCATGTCTGTGTTTTATTTCAGTCAGCCTTAGAGACATAGAGCCTCAAGAATAATTAGGCACTAGGTTAACATATTGATTCTACCATGTTCCTGCTCTGTATCTCAGCCTGCCTTCAACCTCTCTGGTTTCCTTTTCTTTCTACATGCTCACCTAGGAAAGATGTGTATAGAAAAGTCATGAAGAGCCTTGACTTGTTAGACAATTTCAAGTTCCATAAATCACATTATTAATAAGTTTAGTCTTGTCACAGTGTGATAAGTTCTATGTTTTTCTTTCAGTCATGAAAAAGTTTATTAAAATATCCATCTGATAATCCTATAATTGAACATGGGAGATCAATCAAGATGAATATGAACAAGCTTTTACATGAGAAAGGTAAAAAGTTCAGAAACAAGGGAGTGAGATTTACATACTTCCTGTAAGAGCCAAATGCTTCCTCTAGCACGTTGTTGTAAAAATGAAATGTGAACTTCGAATTTTAAGTCAACTAATCATGACATGTAATCAGTGTTTTCTAGATTTGTGTAGTGATGTTACATGTAAGAAACATTCCAGCAGATATTGATGTTAGTGGGACATTTGATAGTTTGGAAGAGTAGGAAGAGTAAAATATATACAGACACTCAAGAAATCTATGCTATATTTTCATTGTGTTTAAAGAGAAGATTTAGATCCCATTGACAACTTTCAAAAACATGCAAAAATCGTATACATTAAACTACTACCCTAATACTAAATATTTATTGACATTTTACCGTTGTTGATCAATATTTTGTATTTATTAACTGTTGGATCCAGGCCAATCCTAGGATTTCTCTGGGGCCCTGATGCAAGGACAAAAGGGACTTATTTCTGTGTCCTTGCCCAGTGTCTTAGCATCGTCTAGTCTGGGGCTGGGACCTGAGCTTTGCAGGAGTTAAAGTTTCGGTTCCAAGTTTCTTGGCTTTTCCTCCTGAAGAGACTGGAGTCACTAACTGCAAGGCTACTGTGTGCCTTGGTCTCTGATTCACTTGCCATGCCGTGTGTTCCCCTCGTCCACCACAGCTTGGTTAGCCTCATACTAACTTTGTCCCACTGAACGATAGCTTTCTGCTGGCTCTGTCCCATTTCCCCCTGCAAATAGTATATAAAATGAGGTGCTTATTAAAAAGCTTGCTTGGTATAAGTCATCAGCTTTCATAAGACGTCTTAGGCCCCAGCTTTCTGTCTTCTTTATCTTCTCATCTCCTGGTCCTCCCACTTAGAACCCTGGTCATTGAAGAATGACCTGCTGGGTCAGGTCAGTGAACCTCACTCTATTTGTATGTTAAACACTTACTTTATATGTACTATGTGATAAATATATATATCTTGACCATAAAATGTCATAAGAGTGACTTTATCTCATGGGCACTGTTTGAGAAACTTCTGTTTTTTGTTCTAAATAAAATGTTATGTTTTTGAGATTTTTTTTCCCCAATCAATTTTAATTGTAATGGCTGGAGAGTATCCCCGGTATAAGTAAATCATGTGTGTTTATTCATTATTGAAGGTAGGCAGGGTTGACTTGGTTCTTACTTTGCGAATTCTTGTTTTAACAAACAGTGCTTCAGCGAACAATTTTGTACTGGTCTCCTTATCCAGGTGTACTGTGAATGAATGGGTTACAGGATATACACCTTCAGTCCGTACGTGTGTGTGTGTGTGCACACGCGTGCGCTAATGTTATGGAAGAATACACACCTGTGAGTATGTTTGCCTGTTTTCTTCTTTCTACTACTGAGGAAACGGTGAGAGAAAAACAAACTTTGGTACCAGTGATGGACTCTCCAGATCTTACATAGAAGATTTGGTCTTTTAGCCTCTCTGGGCTGTTACAGGAATATGACCAGACATCTTTGTTACTTAAACTCTGAGGTTGTGGCTAGGTAGATGGTTTAGTAGCTAAAGTACATGCTGTCCAGCATGAGGACCTGAATCTAATACCCAGCACATAAGTAAAAATACACAGCATCGCACACCTATAATCCCAGTGCTGAGAATAGATAGGTGGATACCTAGGGTTCCTATCCAACTAATCGAGCTATCTAGCTGAACTGGTTAGTTCTAGGTTCAGTGGGAGACTCTGACTCAAAAATGTACGATGAAGAAGTGACTGAGGATAATACTTGATGTTGACCTCTGACCCCTACATGTAAGTGTACATAGAAGCACTCACATCCACCACACACACACACACACACACACACACACACACACACACACACACAGGATAAGGTTTCTTCTTAGTTCCTTTGTGACAGATGTCCATACCTTAAGAATATACTATTTATGGGGCTGGAGAGATGGCTCAGAGGTTAAGAGCACTGGTTGATCTTCCACAGGTCTTGAGTTTAATTTCCAACAACCACATGGTGGCTCACAGACTATCTGTAATGAGATCTGGTGCCCTCTTCTGGTGTGCAAACATGCATGTAGGGAGAACATTGTATCTATAATAAATAAATAAATATTTTTAAAAAGAATATACCATTGACATTTTTATAGTAAATCTTTAAAATGTAAAAACTCAATATGCATTTGATAGGAATCGTTTATTATTACTATTATAACCACAAAACTGCTTTCTAATTTATTTCACTAATTTAAAAACCCACCACCAATGCTTATATATTCATTCCTTATTGTATGTTTTGTATTTTGGCAATCTAATAGACGTGACTGTGTTTTTATTAATTCATTTTAATCTTATTGAATTGTTTAATAATATAGAGCAATAGGCGTTTTTGAATGTTTAGGAATCATAAAGATTCAGGTTACAGAATGCATGTAAAGTAAATAATCCTGTGTGGTTAGCACCAGAAACAATGGACTTTTTCATGCCTCCTCCAATCCACCATCCAAATGTAGTCCCTCTCCTCAGCCACAAGAGCACAGATACAGCGAACTAAATCATGCCTTAGTATGGGTGTTTGAGTCCTTACCCTAGCACGACAGAAGGTCACTGCATTTGAAAGTGCAGCCTTTAAGGAGGTGATGGTATGGTTGAATGAGGTTGCCATAGTGGGTTCTAATTCAAACTTGACTGGTTTCCCACAAGAAAGGAAAATTAGGTCAAAGATACATAGAGAAAGAACTCTATGCAAAGACATGGGAGGAAGGCTATAAGCCAGTGCGAGTAGCCTCGGAAGAATCCAGCCTGATGGCATCTGACATCTTGGTCTTAGATTTGGTCCAGAGGCAGAGCAAAGTAGGTGTCTGTTGTTTAAACCAACTCTGTGGCATTTTCTATGGCAGGCTAAGGTAAGTAACAGAGCAGATCAGTTTCACCCAGAGCCACAGTGTTGGAGTCTGTCAGGTCAGGTTGGAATCTTTTGGGAAAGACCCTTTCTGCTCCACTGTGTTTCACTGAGTCTTAAGATGTTATCTAGTGTACATGGCTTGCTCACTCTCAGTGCTCTGTGGCATTCTGGAATCTGTGATAAGTCATTTATCCTTTAATGTCAATAAGCATCTGAGTGACTTCTGGTTCTTATATTAAATGAAGAGTTTTTGTACATTATCTGATTCATAGATGAGCCCTAATGTATAAATATACTTAGATTTTTATAGATTTTGCTAAAACTTTTCTGATATGGCAATATGCACCTCTAATTTCTGTATACTCCAATTGGTCCACATTCTCTTCAGTATCAGGTATTTTCTGTATTTCTCATTTTGGCCAATCTGGTATGTATTGATAGCTCTTTACTGTGATTTTTATTTCTGATTTCCATATATTTATGAAGTTTAATGCTCAACTATGGCTCAGTATGTGAGTAATTTTGATAAGGGTCCAAGTATCTTAAAAAAGTGTACCTTTTGTAACACTGGTGTACTGGACTGTGCTTTCTCAATTCTCTAAGACTGTTCTTGGCTGCTGGCTCTTCCATTTCCCTATCCCTTCTGCTGTCTTAGGTTTTAATAATGTAATAAAATATCTGATTATTATTAATGTAGTGATTTTTTCTTAAGAGTATGCCGGTAATTGATTTATATATTTTGAGGTTTGGTGAATTCTGGTGTATGCCTCATGCTGGGACTTCTTTCATTTATGGTTGTTCTTTTTCTCACAGTGACTCTATACTGAAGTTGACTTTGTCTTTTCAGTATTACTGCATCAGCTTTCTTCTGGTTAACATCTCCATGTAAGATGGTTTCTTTCATAAAAATTGCATTTATTTATGTTGTGAGTATGTGTGTGGGAATGTGTGCTGTGGTGTGAGTGTATAGGTAAACTTTGGAGAATGAGTTTTTTCTTTCTATCATGTGTGGGTCCCAGGGATCGGGTCATCAGACTTGGCAGCAAAACTTTATTTTTCACAGTCTCACTGGTTGTGCATTTAAGATGAATCTTGACCATTGTAAATGGTAACTTTAAGAAGTCCAACTCAATAAACTTTGCCTTTGAATTGCAGTATTCACATTGCTTGCATTTAATTAAATGGCACACTTACTTAAATTCAAATTCATCATCTTACTAGATTGTTTTCTTATTATTTTTATTACCATTTTTATTTTTCTTATCTTCTTCAATATTAACCAGACATTTTAAAAAGAGTTTCCTATTTACTTTCTATCACTTGATATTTCATCATTGTTTTTTTTCACTGATTGAATAAAGATTAAGGCATGAGTATATTATTTATTGCTTTTAAACACATGGTTAGTTTTACCCTTTCCAACAATGCATAAGCTCATTTTCTATCTTTTGATCTATTGGTTGTCACATATTTTACTTTTTTTGCGACCACACAATGTGTCAAACAATGTAATTAGCACCCATGTACCTGTATTACATTTGTTTTGATGTTTTTTCCAGGCTTGATGGCACATGCCTTTAATCTCAGCGCTTGGGAGACAGAGCCAGGCAGATCTCTGTGAGTTCAAGCTATCTTGTTCCATATAGTGAGTTCCAGGACAGCCAGAGCTATGCAGAAAAACCCTCTCAAAACAAAACAAAACAAACAAAAACCTATTGTTTAGAGTTGTGTTCATAGGAGACCAGCTTAGTTTTTATATATATGAAAATGTTTGTTTTGCTTTAAATTTTGAGGTTGGTAGAGTTCTATATTGGTACTTTTGTCTCTCAATGCTTTTTATAAAGGTCATGTTATTTTCTTCAGTTTCTAGTATTTGTGTCAAGTAGTTAGCTATCAGTCTTTTTTTTTTTTTAATTGAGCAAAGTGTTTTCTCTCTGGATACGTTTGATATTTTCTCTGAATCTCAGAACCACTGCTGTTTTTGTAGATTTGCTGTTTCTGCATCTCTGCAAACTTCTTTGTATTTTTTATTTTGTGGTTCTTAAAACTTTATGAGATCGTGTCTCGGTGTTTTTTACAAACCTATGAAAATTCCTCACATTTTCTCAAATACTGTTTGCATTTTGCTGAACAACCACTCTCTCCCGTTCTATACAGGAGACTTCAGATGCTTTTTGTATCTGCTCCTTCTAGGGAGACGGGAACAAAGGTCTATTTACCCCAGATCGAGAACCAACAACAGATAACACCGAAGTCCAACTTGGTGAATGGATGAGTTTTATTGGGGTCATTTACGGGAGTGTGGGTGAAGGGTTATACACAGAAGCAAGAAGGACTCCGTCAAAAGTCTACCCAGCATGGATGATGACTCACAAAGCCAGAACCCTGGAGTTTACTGTACAGCATACAGGCTGCTTGTCAGGTCAGGTTAAGTCAGTGTCTTTTCCAGACAATTGCCTGGTTTGAACTTCTCCTGGACAGGTTGGCTAATTTAAGCCTCTTCCAGGCAGCTTGTCTTGTCTGAGAGTCTCTCAGCAGTTCTACTGTTTGTATAAGCTTGTGGGGAGGGTGGGGGCAGGATGTCTAATGCATCTGGTCAGTTTCAGGGACTTCCTACAGCTTCTGAGTTATTTACTTCCTGAACCCTAATGCGTCTCCCTTTACAACATCCCAAGTTTTAAGGCTTTTCCATGCAGGGAGGAGTCTATCGGCTCAGAAATTGACGCAAACATCATGGTAGTCATTTTAATCTTGCCCATTCCACTTCTTATAATCCAGTCTACACTTTCCCCCCTTAGTCTGATTCATCCAATCTAGTTCTCACTTCTTGATCTCCTAATTCATTGATTATGTTTTTAGCAGTATTCGCTCCTCTGCCAAACCAAATGCATTGGTTTCTTAAACTGTTTTATTCTACTCTTCCAAAATAGAACTTTTATGTGATTTTTTTTTTCTGGATTCTTATTTTTAGTTGAAAGTCTCTGTCTTGCTGGGGATGAAGCTCAGTGGTCAAGCACTTGCCTAATATGGGCAAGACTTTGGGTGTGATCCTAGGTGTGACCCAAAAGTCCTCACCTTGTCACTTTACAACACATGAACTGTAATTACTTTAAACTCTGTTGGTGTTTTTTTATGCATCTATTTCCGTTTTCTCCAGTTTCCTCCCTTGCTTTCCATGCTTTATGTTCCTTTGTTTTCAACATAACATTGTAATGGTGGGATGATTCAAGGATAATCTGAGCATTCCGATGATTAATTTCATATAGAGAAGACACCCTTCAGCTTTGGGCAATCAGAAAAAACGACAATCAAAGCCTTCATCTTCCTTTCACTGAGCTGACTCACAGCACTTTTCAGTGATAGTGAGACTCACTCTGTTTCCCCTTGCTTTAAGCCAAGAGTGTGGCTTGTCCAGCTTCCAGCGGAGTACGAGGAGTGCTTTCCCAGGACCTTCCTCTACGATACGGACTGAACTCCAGTTTTGTTTCTTTGCTCTTTCTTCTCCTCTGCTTTTGAGAACATTGGCCAGTTTCTTATTTAGCAGTTTTTTGCTTGGCTTTACCCTCGTTATTGAAAGTGATGGATTGGCAAATATTTCCGTGGTCCAGGCAGCAGTGAATTTTGCAGTGGTCTTTCTCTGTTGTTCCTTTCTTTTCAGAATCTTGGCTCCTGAAGTCCTGTTTTGGTCTCTGGTCTTAAAACAGACAAAAATCTTTCCAGAACTTTTCTTATTTTATACTAATAGACTTTATCTCATGCAAGGCCACCATGTTCCTACTAGAAGTAAAACCCACTGGTGTTATTTAGTGTCATATCTCTTGTGCAGAGGTTAGTGATATTGCATATTTCCTAGTCTGTGTTTTCTTCTCTGGAAGCTCCTTTCCCGAATCCTATGGGGTTGCCCTTTGCTTTGTAATACACAAAACACACCAGGAGTGGAGGCATTAGCATATCTGCAAATATTGTCTAGTCTATGATTTGTTTTCATTTTAAAATTTTATTTTGTCATGTAACACACAGAAAATTTAAATATTAATGCATAAAATGTCAAACATCTCTTCTTATATTATCAGTAGGATTTATGCTCAATCTGAGAAAGTCTTCTGCATCCTAACACTGGAAAATAACTTTCTAGGTTTTCATCAGTTCAATTTCAGTTTTCATATTCAGGCTTTTAGTTTTGCAGATCTTTTGCCACTCTGTGTTCTTTATTATATGAGGATGGACATTTGTTTTTAGCACAATGCATCAACATATTAATCACTCCTCAGATACTCGGCAATAAGTGTGTTTTCTTTTAAACCTAATTGTATTATTTAAAATTTTACCAATATCATTTCTATAGTCATGTAAACTTGTTAAACAGAATGTTCACAGCCTATGGAATTTTTGAATCTCCCAACCACACATGCATCGTAAATGTTAAAACCAAGAAAAGACTTGTTGATCAATACTGGGAGACCAATTGATGCTATGTATTTATATGCAGCTAACTCCTTCTACCTGCCACAAAAACTTACACTGACACTTTTTATTAGACCTAGCACAATCCTTTCCAACATAGCCAGTGAGCTACTGACTTTGGGTGACTAAAAAAGAACTTTAGGAAAGTCACGGTATTAGTCGTAGCTAACCCCTGTTGGTTGTTGGCCGTGTGCAATCCATGTTCTCTGAACTTTATGTACATGAACTCTTTTATAAGAAAATGGTGAACAGGGTTCATTGTGATATCTATATCATCTAGATGAGAAAACAGGGGAACACTGTAATGAATTTTTACTTTTATTATAAAGATAGTCAATACAGACTGACTATGTCCATTTTATTTTAACTTGTAAAGTAAATGTATTACTGCTGCTGCCTACCCTTTAGGTGAACACTGAATTATTATAGATAAAACTGAAATCTTCTCTAGCTAGTATATTCATATTCATATCATTGATGATTGCTGTTACGATAATCAATAACAATTTATCTCAGGTTGACTGGTTTTTGTGGCATTGTACAGGTCCTAAAATTAACTGTAAGTTGTTCAGATCTACATAGAACCTTTGGTGTATTGGGCTTGCACTGCTCTACCATTGTTAATGACTGCAACCTCAAGGCCTAAGGCACTTTATGTGGTTCTCTAATGGCTAAAACACATTTCACATAAATTGCTTAAAGAGCAGTTAATGAGCTGAGCTCCATGCACGTGAAAGCCAACAGCAATATTGGAAATGGTGTTTATTTTATAGTCCAGAAACTGCATTTTAAATGCTAGTATATGTTTATATGACAGCTCTATTAAATATAAAAGGGTCCCATTACAAGGGAAGTCCTTTGCATGGCTTTTTATATGGTCTAAATAGCATGCCCAACCCTGCAAATCCTCACGTGAGACACTTTTAGAACCTTATTTATGTTAAAGACATAACAAACTAGCAACTAGAAAACTATAATGGGCACAAACGGCTAATAAAAATGAGATTGTTGAAAATTCTTCTTACAAGAAACTTAGGAACTATCCTGGTAAAACCAAAGGCAAGGCTTTGGTGCCACTGAGATCCCACCACCCCACAATCACAGATGTTTGCCCACAGGTGCCCCCTCCAGCTTCTTTGTTTTCTTGCTCAAAACTAAATAGCCAGTGAATATTAAAATTGGTCTTTACCCTATTTTTTTTTTTTGTTCTAGTACCTACTGAGCCAGTGCTGCTCTGGGAAAAGTCCTAGGATGGTCCTTTTTCTCTGTATTATGTGTTGAGTCACTCCTGAGCAAAAGTAGGGCAGGTACTCTAAAACTTGTCAGTGGGAGAAGAATGTCAGTGCATGCTCAGTCTCTGTGTAAATGTGTGGACTTGAGTTGCATATGTGTGTAAACATGTGTATGTGTTGTACACACATGGCTCTGACACTTGAACTCTGGATCACTTCTCAGCTGAACTTTTCTGTTTAGACAAGCTGGCTAAAGCGAACAGGCCAGATCCTTTATTTATAGAGGAAAAATGATTTGATCTGGGTTAGATATCATCTCCACAGGCAATGATGTTGGGGTCAGAGTCATTTTTATTGTTGTATCTTGCAACAGTTCATGTAATCCTTACATCAGCAGAGGGAAAATTTCCCACAAAGAGAGGCCTGAGTGTGAAACATTGCTCAGACCATTTCAAACAATTGTATATGTACATATACAGGTGGGTAAAGGGGTATAGAGAGAAAAATCCTGACTTTCTGAATTAGTTGGACCTCCTAATGAGTCTTGACCACTCATTCCCAGGCAAATATTTCTCAGAAGCCAAAATCTCACCCCAGGATAGAACCAATTAACAACTCGAATATCATAAAAGTAAAAACAATTGGTCTTTGCAAAACACTGTTAAAAATAGGTTGTGTGGTTGTCCAGTGTGCTAGGAAATGCACACTAATGTAGATCTGGAGAAGGGTGGCATGGAGATAGAGAAGTAAGGCTTTGAAGATGAGGATGTTATTGGAGGCAGGCTTTGTGCCTCTAATATGATGCTGTTTCTGAGTGAGATGAGCATGTCAAATTTTGTAAGGATAATTCAAATGTTACACTGTAAGTATGTGTTTACCACTCTCAACTATCCCCCAATAAAGCTCTTCAAAATCTCTGCGTGGTGACTGGATTATAATGACTCTTTAAGATATAATTCTAAGCAATCTCAATATTTTCACTCAAATAAACCATGTCCTAATTTAAAAAACTCTCAGAATGATATGTACCACAGTTTTATCTTTAAATGCTTTTCTTAAAGCATTTTTTTCTTTTTTCTTTCTTTTTGTTTGTGAACGTGTAATTCACACACATGAGTGTGCAGATACACATGCCTGTACATGCACATGAGGAGGCAAAAAGAAGATACCTGCTGCCTTTCTCTGTTGCTCTATACCTTATTCCTTTGAAACATAGTCTCACTGAACCAGAAGTTTGCCAGTTTGGCTAGGCTGCCTGGCCAATGAACTCACAGGATCCAGCCCTCCATTGCTAGAGCTATAGGAACACACATCTGTGTCTCCTCTTTTTACATGAGTGCTGGTAATTTGAGCTCAAGTTCTCATATTTGCATACCAAGTGCTCTTATCCACTCATCCATCTGTATTAGTCAGGGTTCTCTAGTAGAGCAGGACCGACGGAAGGAATGAGTGTGTGTGTGTGTGTGTGTGTGTGTGTGTGTGTGTGTGTGTGTATGCATGGGATTTAATAGAGTGGCTTACAGGCTGTGGTCAAGCTAGTCCAACAATGGCTGTCTACCAATGGAAAGCCCAAGAACCTAGTAGTTGTTCAGTTCACGAGGCTGAATGTCTCAGCTAGTCTTCAGTATATGCTGCAATCCCAAAGAAGCAGGCTCTAATACCAGTGAAGGAATGGACTTGCCAGCAAGAGCAACAGCCAGGGGTCAAAGAGCAAAAGCTTCCTCTTCCCATGTCCTTTATATAGGCTACCACTGGAAGATGTGGCCCAAATTATAAGTGGATCTTCCCACCTCAAAAGATCTGGATTAAAGGTGGATCTTCCCACTTCACAATATTTAACTATGAAAAATCCCATAGAGATGTACTCAGTCTGGGTTTTAGTTCATTCCAGATGTAGTCAAGCTGACAACTATGAGGAGCCATTGCACCAGCTCTCCACCCTGAATTCATCTTTGTAGGGCGCCTTTAGCATCTTATGCCCAGCACTGAGATCTCAGTATAAGAAATAGTGACTCCTCGCCTCACATGCCCTAGCTCTAGACCCTTCTTCAGGAAACTCATTGTTTTCCTTGCTATTTCTAAGTTTGTGATTGCACAGGGCTGCTGTTTATTATTATTACTATTATTGTTGTTACTTATTACTAATGTCATTGTTCTCTGGGCTTACATTCTAAATGAGCTCCTTTAAGAAAAGATGGGTAGAGCTGTTGGCTGATCTTTTTTTTCCTGTAATTCCTTCTTTGGAAGCCCACCAGTACAGAACTGTGAACTGTGTTGCTCTGAATGAAAACTGTCCTCCGTAGACTCAAGAATTTAAAAATTCGTTTTCAGTTGGCTGCACTGTTTAGGGAGGTGGGCCAGCCTTGTTGGAGGAAGTATGTCACTGAGGGTGGCCTAAGAGAGTTCATAGCCTAACTCTATTTCCCATTTGCCGTCTCTTCTCACAGTTGAGGATGTGATCTCTCAGCTTCCTGCCACCATGCCTACCGCTTGCTGCCATGCCTCCACCCAGCTGTGGTGAACTCTTTCTTATCTGTCATGTCAGGTACCATTAGCCAAGGTAAACTCTTGTCTTCCTTAAGTTGCCTTTGGTCATGGTGTTTTTTATCACAGCAACAGAAAGGTAACACATAATGTTATTTGCTGTGTTTTAAAAAATCTAAAGTGCTATACTTATTTTCCATTTGACAACTTAGAGGTGAGATTGAGCAGAGATATTGGGTGTCTTTCTAAGGCAGATCAGTGCAAATAAGGAGACCATTAATTTAGCCAAACAAGACTTGGAAGGCTGTCTGGGGAGCATCTCTGAATTTTGGCTTAATTTCATCCATAGTATTGCATGCAGCAACTGACCAGGATATTTGCATCTTCTGTGGAAAAAAAGGTACAAATTTTATGAATTTAAGTGACCAAAACTGACAGAATGCAGTAGAAGGCTGTTCTCTGTGAGACAAGCCCCACTGTTCATGGTCCCTGCGTCCATATTAATGGTTGTATCTTTTGCTGAGAAAGATGCTGTTTACGTCCCTGTGACTGTGTATTTGCCTCGCTTCTTGAAGTCTAGTTCTTCTCCCTCTTCTTTTTTGTTAACTATACATAACATTAGAAGCTGTTTTTGTTATTTTATTTGTTAAGTGGAATGTTTTAAATTATTTTTCTTAAAGCCCACAAGTAGTGTATTTTTATTCCTCTCCAAACCAAACCAATTATAAGAAAAACAAATAAAATCTAGTAACTTGTGCTTTTTACCTGTACAGTCCTGATTTGCTTTGATGAGGCTGATGGTACTGCTGTCCCTGTTCCTTTCTTGTAGCTGTCATAAAGTAACAAACACTTTAAGGAATTGAGTTTTTAACATTTGTGTATGTGTGCATTCATGTGTGTGTGTGTGTAGTGTGTTAAAATATGTGCAGGCCAGATGTCAACCTCCACTGTTCTTACTCAGGAGCTGTCTATCTCGTTTTCTCTGGAGACAGAGTTCCACCCCTCTCTCTGGGATGTGGGCTCAACAGACTCATGAGTCAACCAATGAGATCCTGGAAGCCTCCTGTCTCTGCCTTCCTCACATTGGGCTCACAAGCTGACGTCACCATAAGTGGATTTGTGTGTGTGTGTGTGTGTGTGTGTGTGTGTGTGTGTGTGTGTGTGTGT
>CABHPR010151369.1:0-11614 GCA_902168415.1 Peromyscus melanophrys | reverse complement strand
AAAAAAAAGCCAAAGTCCAGACATTGGAGGACAAATATCCCCAAGTGTGTCCTCCTGTGTAGAAATAGCCAAGGACCACGGAGGGCTGGCCCTCATGGACAGCCTCAGCCAGCTAGAACCCTTCTCTCATGTGACTTAGGGTCAAACTACTCCTGTGCTGGGATCTTTGTTTTGTTTTATTCTTAAGTAGCCCAGGCTAACCTTGAACCTACTACTTAGCTGAGAAATGACCTTAAACTCCTGGGCCTCCTGCTTCCATCTCCCCAGTCCCTAATTACACGAACGAGTCACCATGCCTGGCTGATACGGAACTGGGGTTCGAATCCAGGGCTTCATGCATGCTAAGCAAGCCAGTTTCCTTACCACCTGAGCCCCACCCCCACCCCCACCCCCCAGACTTGTGCCCAGGAGTCTGGAAGCGCAGATCTGAACTTGAGAAATCAGAGTGGCTATGATGAGGTGCTGGAGTGCTTTTCTCCCTCAAGCCTTTGCCCCACATGGGAGTCAGGACACAAGCTCTCCTGGGTCATGGCAGAGCCTGGGTTAAAGTGTAAACCCAGAGGGCAGGCCACTTGCTGGGGCCTGATATATAGGCTCCAGGAGGTCACCGAGAAGTGGTGTATCTGGAGGACGGCATTGTGCGGTCCCAGTGACACTGATTGCTGTGGAATGGAAAGCAATATGGTGGCAAGTATAGGGACACTGTTCATATCCACATTCTGGGGAAGAAAGTTCCCCAAGGTGCCAGCTGAACACACATTCTCTTTTGGTTCTCAGAGTTCAGAAGTCCAAGTCAGTGTCGACTGTTGACGTAAACCAGTAGGGCAGGCTCCTTTCTTAGGCTCAGAGTAGAACCAGTTTTTTTTTTTCTTATTTCTAGAAGTTTCCTGTACCCCTCCGTGTTCCTGTCCCACATGACACCACCCACACGCCACTTCCTCCTTTTACCTCTTCACCTCTGTCTTATAAAGATATATGTAATTCGGTTGGACCCACCTGTCCAGAGAAATCTGCCTGTCTCAGATCCTTGGCTCAATCAGGACTGAAAAGTGCTTTGGCCACATGAAGCCCCAGTCTGGGATCCCAGGGATTGTTGGGGGTGTGGCTCAGTTGGTAGAGTGCTTGTCAGGCATGTATGAAGCTCTAGGCTCCATCTCCAGCACCATATAAACTGGACACAGTGGTGCACACCTGAAACCCTAGCACCCCAAAGGTGAGACAGGAAGATCAGGAGTTCAAGGTCATCCTTGGCTACATAGCAAGCCGGGGCCTGCTTTGGGCTACATAAGAAAGACATTGTCTTTAAACAAAAGAAAAAAATCCCATGGCTCTCTTGGAGTTCCCATGTGTCTGGGCTACAATGTGCCACCTACCAAACTCCAAGAAACACAGTACTGAGCAGTGTAGCCACCATCTGAGATACACCCAGATCCCCTCTGCCCATTCTGACATGGCCTGCATTATGCCTGCCTCCTCCTGGGCCTCTATGAGGTGGACAGAAACTCTAGATTTCATTAGACTCCCTCCTGCTGTCCTCTGCTCCTCTAAGTAACGTAATCTGGGGGAAGTGAAGGATGCAGTTGTCCTCTGAAGCTGCCATGTACCCAGGACAGATGCTCTCAGCAGGGGGTCCCTGGGGTCATGAGGACGAGGACCTTCAATAAAACAGTGTGTGTTGTCTCCCTGCCAGCCCCCATCCTCCTTCTCAGATCTGGCCAATGCCTCAGAAAGTGTCAGCCCTGCTCTTGGGAACAGCTCTGCCTCATCTCCCCAGATATCCAGAAGATGGCTGAGCCCTTGGAGGCTGAACTCTGTTCTGTCTGTTCTCTGTTTCTCCCTCTAAGAGGAAGCCCAGGCTTTTGCCCCCAGGAATGAGGAAGGCCCAAGAGAGGCCTGTGGGCAGGGTTGCAGCTCTTCAGTGGGGAGGCCCAGGACAAGCATCTCAGCCTCTGTGTGCCCTGTGCCCCTCCTCCATAGATGTGCAGAGTTAGGACAGCGCCTCCTGTAAGCTCATGATCAGGTAACAGGCTCAGCTGCATATGCGTGAGGTACTTGGCACAGCCAGGCTGGGAGCTCGGAGCCTGCCCAGCCATGGCCATCCACCTTTGCCAGGGTGGCAGGCCAGTGATGGCTCATCTCAGAGAGGCCAATGGACTCAATCAGAGTCAGTTCCAAGTGTCAGCGTCATTTCGAGTGGACAGTGCAGAGGCCTGGATGCTGCTCTGTGTCCGCGAGCTCAGTCCCCACTGAAGAAGACAAGCCGCCAATGTAATGGTTCCCAGGGAACACAGAATGCTCCCGGGACTCATGGGATGGGTCCCTGGTGCCAGTCTTGTCCATAGGGCCATACTTCAGTCATTTGCTAACAGAAAAGCTTGAGACAAACTCCCACGGGTTCCTTAACCTGCCTGCTGTGGACAGCACCCCAGGGGCTGCAGGGCAGACTGATGTCTTCAATTGTCAGACACTTAAGGGAATTAGTGAGGGACCTGGTGATGTCGGCTCATAAAGTTCACCAGCATCTTGTGCCAGGAGCCTGGGAGGGAAGCTGCCTCTCTTCCTGGCAAGGTGAAGTGGTGCATTCTGGGAGATGCTCACTTTTCTGTTCTATGAAATCACTCATGGAGACTGCCCCATCTCCAACCCAGACCCCATCACAGGAACTTAGACAGCTCAAGATGCTGAAGAGCTGTTTCTTCCTCTCCCTGCTCATCTCTCATCCCTTTTAGAGGTGCTACCTGGGGTGAAAATCACAAGGTGTTAGATGAAGTATACTTCACCCCCTCCCCCAGCTCTGTACTGGCTGTGTGACTTTAGAAAAGTTGCTTTGTCTCTCTGAACCTGAGCATCTTCTTTATAAAACCAAACTAATAGCATTTGAATGGTTGCTATGGTTTGGATATTTCTTGAGTTTATTCTTTGAAGGGTCTTGTGTTAAAAGCTGGTTGCCCAATGTGTCAGTCTTGAGGCCATTGGATCTGAAGAGATGCCTAGGGTCAATAAGCAAGTCACTGGGAAAGAACTCATGTAGTTCTCGTATAGCCCAGTTAGGGGTGCGGGGAAGTCAGGCTTTCATACCGTAGCCCAGACTGGCCTGGAACTTACAGTGATCCTCACACCTCAGCTTCCCAAGTGCTCAGGTGCCAGGCAAGCATCTTGCTGTCGTTCACACATGAGCTTTCCCCCTGTGAGGGAGTCGCTGGTCTTTCTGATGGGCTGTGAACAGATGTCATGTGCCAGTGTAACCCCCTACACACAGAATGGGCCCAGGAATTATCTGAATCAAACTCTTCCAAGTCAAAGCAATGTTTGCCTGTTACTCTCCGTGCTTTTGTGATGACAGACTGCAGAACCTGTCTGCCTAGCCCAGGGAGTGGCCCTGGGGACTCAGCCTTGGCTCAGGACTCAGACGGTGGCTGGCTTCAGACTCAGCCAAATTTGATTGTGAGTCTTACGAGCTGTGTGACCCAGGACAGAGACTCTGGGATAGCAGGGCTCATCACACCTTCAGCAGCTAGAAATACTGGATGAGTGTGTAGCATGAATCTTAAAAGTTCTTATTAATAAAACAAACCCGGGGCCAGTTATTGGGGTGAACACTGGAAGATCAGAGAGACAGAATAAGCCACAGCTACCCTCACCTGGCCAACTTCTCAGCTGGTCTTGTTTCCTCAGACTGGAATCCTCTGTGTCCTCATATCCCAATGGCTCTCAGCTGAACTGTGCTCCAAAGCCTGAAAGCTTAACTAGCCTAATGCTTCTCCAGGCCGAATGCTTCTAGTTTCTGGTCCTCACGCCTTATATACCTTTCTGGTTTCTACCACCACTCCCTGGGATTAAAGGCTGGCTTTCTGGGATTAAAGGCTGTGTCACCATGCTTGGCTGTTTCTAATGTGGCTTTGAACTCACAGAGATCCAGAGGGATTTCTATCTCTGGAATGCTAGGATTAAAGGCGTGTGCTACCACTGCCTATCCTCATGTTTAATATTGTGGCTGCTCTGTCTCTGACCCCAGATAAGTTTATTAGCATGCACAATATTTGGGGGAATACAATACCACATGAGTGCCCATGGGTGCCTGACTCTCACTGAGCCGGAAAGCCATGGGCATCACTAAGACCTCCAGTCTCTTCCTCACAGGATGTTCAGAGGCTTGCTCGTGCCTACCCAGCTGCTCTCTCCCTCCCTCTCTGCTGGTCTCCTCGACTCATTTTCCCAGGTGCCTAATCACAAGCATCTCCTGTGGTGTTGAAACAGGCACCTGATACCTTTGACTCTTAGTCCTGGGGGAAGGGAGTCCAAAATTCCCTGACAGGCAGGAGGACCCCGATACCAGCGCCCAAAGCTTGGCGCCCAAAGCAACTGTGGACTGAACTTAGCAGGTCCCGCTGGAACTCCTCAGCCGGTGTCCCCAGAACGAGATCCCTTTCCCAACTGTGGCAGGCAGAGGTGATGCAGGGCAGTGGCCAGGAGCCTCTCTGAGGTGCAGCAGGCCACTTTGGTCTGGCAAGCCCTGCTCCCAGTAAAGCTGATGGAAGCGCCAAGGAGCCTCCTGATAGAATTTACCTCCTAGCTACTAAACCGCAGAGTGGCCAAGCAAGGCTCAGGAGACCAGCCTGGGCTCTCTGCCCTGCTGCAGCCAGAACTCTGCGTTCAGTGCCCGCTGTTGTTTTGAATTTACAGCGCTGGGAATGGGATACGGGGAGGCAGGGGCCCTACCACTGAGCCAGCCCCCAGTCCTTACTGTCTGGTTTCATTTACTGTTTGTCTTGAAGTTGGAGTCCATGGAAACTGGGTCCGGCTGAGAATGAGCAGCCCTGACCCACTCTGGCCTCGGCCACGCCGACGGAACACTCTGGTATTGGAGCAGAGATGTCCTCCCCCAGCTGAGGGAGGCTGGTCTCTCCTGGGGAGGACCAGAGAGCTGAGCTACTGCAACCTCAGACCCTCCAGGGAATGTGATAAGATCACCTCTCAGACCCCAGTGGCAATCACCTTCATTCTGGTTACAGGGATATCATTTGCATATGAGAACAAGATGTGGGTATCCTGTGACTCCTGAGTTAGACCTTAGGAATCCTTGCCAGTCAGTGCCTTCCCGGGCCTGGAGGTCTCCTCATTGATGGGCTCAACACTTAAACCTGCCAGGTATTCATTTCCACAGCCTACATGTATTTATTAAGGGCCAGTTGCATTCCTGGCTCGGTGTGTTGGGAGCCAGGCATTATAGCAAGGCAGACAAAAGCCGCCTTTCTCGAAATTGAGACTTGGATGCCGGGGACCAGGGAGCCAAGGAGAGTCAAAATGAGACTGTCACAGACTGAGATGGTGGCATCCATCCATGGGAGGAATGTTACCTGGAAACTGAGCAGAGGCTGGGATTCAGGCTGTCACGTCGGAGTGGCCTTTCATCTTCCTCTCGGACATGACCTTCAGTGGTTTTGCTATGGTGCTCACCCATCCCTCACGCAGTGACCCGGATGTGTTTCTGTTTTCTTCTCTGGAGTCATGTTTAGCCTGGAGAAGAGCATGGAAGGATTGGGGATCAGCATGGCCCATGGACTGTCATCGTTCTGTAGCCCAGTGTAGTTCTATAGAGTTTTGACTGTGTGTGTGTGTGTGTGTGTGTGTGTGTGTGTGTTCTGCATGCACACACGCGTGCAGTTGTGCATGCCTATGTATGTGGTGTGAAGGCCAGAGGAGGATGGCAGGTGTCCCGCTCTATCACTGTCCACTTATTCCCTTGAGACAGAGTCTCCCACTGAACCTGGAGCTCTGCTTGCCCGTCAACAAGCACCAGTGATCCTGCTGTCTCCACCCTCCAGGTCCTAGACTCACAGGCACTCCTGGTGGTGCCTGGCTTTTTACCTGGGTCCTGGGGATTTGAACTCGGGTCCTCACACTTGGACAGCAAATGCTTTACTGACTGAGCCGCCTCCCCAGCCCCCAGCCCCCAGCCCCCATTGTCTTCTTTTGGTACTTCTTTTTATATAGGCCCACCTCAAGCTCCCAACTCCAAAACAGGTGTCTCGCCATGGGTACCTCACAGAATCAAAATGCCCGTGGCTTCCTTAGAATGTTCCATCTCTTGTTTTCACAGGTGGATCCACAGCTGAAGGTTTTAGCATGACAGCCGTGCATGAGTCTGCCCAGAGTCTCCCCAGAAGCCCCAGGTAGGTGACCCCTGTTCTGTGTGCTAACAGTGTATTTTAAAAACCTAGACAAAGCATCATCCCTGTGTCGCCAGGCTGCCTCAAACATGAACAGTGATGGGCAGGTCCAGCTCTGGGGTCTAGAGAGCAGCCCATCAGAGCCGAACACCCCTCTCTGCCCCCACCCCAGGTCGCTGCTCGTTAAGGACATGCTGAAGGCTATGTGGCCCAAATCGTCTAAGCATAAAATTAGCTTCTGTGTATATTCTGCAAGGGAAAGCAAACTGGGATAAATATACCACAGGGCCATGAGTGGTCAACAAGCCAGATATAAGACAAACAGTAGGCCAGTGGGAACCTGAGTTTCCCAGGGGCCCATGGGTTGGAGACCATGGGTTCTGAAGGTTGCTGCCATTGGACTTAAATCCCGCTAGGGTGTAGCCCAGATGGTTGAGTACTTGCCCAGCATGTGTGAGGCCTTCCAGCCCCAGCACCACATAAACCAGAGGTGGTGCTACATGCCCGTTATCCCAGCTCTTGGGAGGAGAAGACAGAGGATCACAAGTTCAAGGTCATCCTGCACTGTATAATAAATAGGAGGCCAGAGTGGGCTACATGAGACCTTGTCTCAAAACACAAAACAAGCATCCTGTATGTATGACAGACTGGCCCCTCTGTTCCTGCCGCAGCTGTCTGTGCTCTATTCCCCGTGAACACACACACACACACACACACACACACACACACACACGCACACACGCATGCCTTCCACATCCCTGTGCTCATAAGGCACACCGCATGTGCTTATGTACCACCTGTACATGTAAACATGCGTGTGTAGTTCACACACACCCTGATCATGCATTCACACACATGCATGTGTGCCTGTTTGTACATAGCTGTGCATACACGTGCATACACACCTATGCCCATGCACACAACAGTGAATTCTGTATGTGGCCTGGTCACACCCATGAAACTTGCCTTCTTTGAAGCTTCCAGAAGCCCCAGCCTGAGCTTGGAACCCTGCTGCCCAGCTCCACAGGTCACACACTTTCCTCCATTTCTTATCTCGGCTTCTGGAGTATCTTCACCTTCCTTCTCCAGGCCATCGGCCGTGTCTCCCACACAGCTCTCAGGTAGCCAGATGCACCACAAATATTTACTGGGTGGGGAAAAAAAGAAGGCACTGAGGACTTCAAGCTGAGAGAGGATGTTGTCCCAGATATTTTTAGAGTGATTTTTAACAAAGCGGAGAGTTTCAGATGAAGGTGAAAGTTTAACAAGAAAACATCTTGGCGGCATCACGTTGCAGACTCCCTGATCAGCTGTGCTTTCAGAAAGGTCGGAAAGAATGCAGACTGAAAACAAGGCCTCTCCATCTAAGTGCCGACTGTGCGATCCTGCTCGGGCGATGTTCCCTGCCCACCCCGTCCCCTGACTGAGGGGTGGGCAGACTGGGGCCTTGCCCTCACCTCCTCATGATCTCCAAGTCTATCCTAAACTACAGCTCTGACGCCTTGCCTCTAGGCTCCCTCAGCTACCGAGGGTTCTGGAATCCCAGCTCCCACGAGCTGGGGCTCTGGGCTGCTTTACCGGAAGAGGAGTTTGTTTGGTTGGTTGGTTGGTTTGGTTTTGTGTTCTCCTGAACACAGAAGATGAAGCATGTACAGACCTCTGCCTCCTTTTGGAGGTGGGGGAAGATGGTACCACTCATCTTCCTGGGCAATCCTACACTCTCCATGCATTTCACTGGACATGAACACACTCAGTTGAGAACCTGTGTGTGGAGAGCTGAGAGACAATGAGGAGGTCAATGGGAGGAAAGGCCCACCCCAGTAGCTAGTGGGGCATCTGCAAATACCTGGAAGGGGGTGGCCTGGCACTGCAGAGGAGCTAGGAGGGGCTGCAGACCAAGGTGGTAAAGCTAGTGGCTAAGGAGGCCATGCACACCACCCTAAGAAGACAGATTGTCTCCTCCAAGACAATAGGGAGCCAGTGAGGGTAGTATGCTGACCCCAGCAGGATGACTGGATGGGACTCATCCTTAACTGCTGCAGTCCCCCTCACCCCAGGGTGACCGTGATGTGACTGACCATGGCCCAGCCATGCCATCTCTCTACCCACCCACCCCCAAGCTCTCCTAGGAGAGATGAGATCAGACCACACTTCATTAAACCTCACAGCATGTTTCGGCTGCTCTGAGCACTGACCTCGCTGGCCTCCTGCAGGGACAGATCTGGTTTTCCCTTTTAGCATAGGAGTGGTGGCTGGAACATCTGGAATGTATTAGAGGTAAGGCCAGGGTGGAGCCTGGTAGCTCAGCCCAGCCTGGTACCTCCTTCACATAGAACCTCCCCAAATCAGAGCTGATAATCTCCCATTCTCTCTCTTCTCTCAGACATCTCATCCGCCCAGTCCACCCCAGATGCCTGGCATTTGAACATCACTTGAGCGTCTGCTGATGGTTTTTTACTGTGGCATAGGAGAGGTTCTTTGCTGCCTGGAAGGAGTGTCTGTTGCCACTACTGTTTTTTTTAATTTATTTTTCTCTCTTTGAGCCAAGTCTTGCCCCTCTCTGCTGCCATGATGGCCCAGTCCAAGACCAACGGCTCACACTATGCACTGACGGCCATCGGCCTGGGGATGCTGGTCCTCGGGGTCATCATGGCCATGTGGAACCTGGTCCCTGGTTTCAGCGCTGCGGATAAGCCAACAGCTCAGGGCAACAAGACAGAGGGAGGTGGTGGTATCCTCAAGAGCAAGACTTTTTCAGTGGCCTATGTGCTGGTCGGCGCTGGAGTGATGCTGCTGCTGCTGTCCATCTGCCTGAGCATCCGGGACAAGAGGAAGCTGCGGCAGAGCGAGGAGCTGGCCCGCATCCAACAGCAAGCGGGAGCTGTGCCTCCCACCCAGGAGGAAGACAGGTGAGACATGCCTGACTACTCCCTCCAGCTAGGGTAGGGACGCACTTGCACACAGGCTCGCTGAGAAAGAACTTTATGAGTCTGTACTTCCACTCTCTTCCAGGAAGGTGCCTCACACCATTTTACAAATACCTTTGTGCTTACTAGCTGCAGGCTTCCCAAATCCTGTGGCTTAGGTGGATTACAAGGTGTCCCACAGAAACTGGCGGGGCCGGTGGGGACCAGGGCTCTAGGCTGCTTGTTAGTCTCTCTGTCCCAGGTGCTGTGTGTGTCTGCTTTGATTTGAAAAGGTCAAGATACAATATTTCACTTGGCCCAAAATATCACCAGCATATTTAAAAGATAGATGATAGATGGGGGGATATGTGATAAAAGTTGGCATCTCTCTTAAGGTTCATTTCCATGGCTGTGATTAAAAACACTCAGCCGGGCGTTGGTGGCGCACGCCTTTAATCCCAGCACTTGGGAGGCAGAGCCAGGAGGATCTCTGTGAGTTCGAGGCCAGCCTGGGCTACCAAGTGAGTTCCAGGAAAGGCGCAAAGCTACACAGAGAAACCCTGTCTCGAAAAACAAAAAAACAAAAAACAACAACAACAAAAAAAAAACACTCAACGAAAGCAACTTGAGGAAAAAGGATTGATGTAGTTCACAGTTCCGGGTCACTGTCCGTCATTTCGGGGGAACCAAGATGGCGGGAGCTTGAAGCAGCTGGTCCCATCACCCCCACTGTCAAGAATGGAGAGCAATGAGTTAATGGTGCAGACCTGCCCTCAACTCCATCTCTCCTTTTCAGCCAGTCTCGGCCCCAGTCTATGAAATGCTACCACCCATAGTCAGGGTGCATCTTCCCACCTCCATTGATGTAATCAAGATAACCCTCTCACACGTGCACGCACGCGCATGCACACACACACACACACACACACACACACACACACACACACCCCGACATTCTCAGAGGCCCATCCCCAGCTGATTCTAGGTTGTGTCAAGCTGACAAGTATATGTAGTGAGCACAGCACCTGTACTAGATGTTCCTCTCATTGCTCTGACCAAATACGCAGAGTCGGCTTAAGGAAGGGTTTATCTGGCTCTCAGTTTGAGGCTAGGGTCCATCATGGAGGGGAAGGTATGGCTCCAGGAGCCTGGGGTGGCTGGTTATATTATGTGGGAGCTCAAGAAGCAGAGAGAGATGAAGACTGGTGTTCAGCTCACTTTCTCCTTTCCCTCATCTTGTCCACACCCAGTCCATGGATGATGTTGCTCACACTTAAGTCAGGGTGGATCTTCCCTACTCAGTTTCCTCTTTGGAAACATCTTGGCCTCATCCTGCATGTCTTTGGACTTGACCTGACTGAGACCACAGGGAATAAAGAAATGACAAAATTAAAGCTGGGATTGGGTGGGTGGTGTACTCAGATGAAGGGTCACGAGCGACAGCCAGGAAACTCACCACAATAGGGGTTCTCTGTAGGGGAGTAGCCTTACACTGAAGTCATCTGGGGTGGAAGCTGTAGTCAGTACTTTCTGCTCCTACTGGTTGACCTTAGACCAAGAAGAAGGCCTTGCCATGCCTATGAGTCTGAGACACTGGTGTCCTTGACATGGCCCTGCTCATGTCAACAATGCACATTGACTCAGGGTTTCATCCATTCCCTACAGCCCTCACAGATATCTCAGAGGTGTGTCTCCTAGGTGACTCCAAATCTCAATATGACACTGAAGATGAACCCCTCCCACCATCACAAAAGAGCCCTTATGAATAAACACAAAAGATGAACATACTTGTTGGAAAATAGACAAAGGTTATAAACAATGATTTCATAGGTGTTCAGTCTCATTAATCTGGGGATACAAACAAAAAGACACTTTCTACTCGAAGTACCCTCTCTTACCTATGTTAGCCGAGACAGGCAGCCTCTGGCATCACAGAATTGCAAAGATGGTGTGCTATGGACATGATGGGGCCACCTAAACGGTTCAGTGGGTAAAGGAGCCTGGGGACAAGTCTGACAACCTAGATTTGTCCCTGGAACCCACATGAAAATTGCCTTTGACCTTCATATGTGCACCATGACACAAGCACATGGGTAATCATGAACAAACAGAAGACAGACAGACAGACAGACAGAGGGATGAAAAATTAAAATAGGATAACTGAGAAACAACCTAATTGTCCATCTATCAAGTGACCTCAGGACATACCCGTCCCTGCAATTCTCCCAGCCACAACTGGCCTGTGTCTAATGTGGAGCAATTCCACAACACTGAGAATGAAACATTATAGTGCATGTAGCCTTCGGGGAGGCCTCAGCACATCAGACACTGTGGGTGGGGCTAGAGGGGTCAGTGGCAGACAGTCAGGTGGCTACAGTATTTATTCACCATGATTGCCTCTGGGTGGAAGGATTGGGTTTTTGGGTTTTGTTTTAGGGAATGCAGGTAGAATTTGCAATGTTTCTCTTTTCTTCCCTTGGATTGTCTATGCAGCAAGGAGGGAGATTGCTCTATGTCAGAAATAGTGGCCTCATTTTC
>CABHPR010151368.1:48334-58857 GCA_902168415.1 Peromyscus melanophrys | reverse complement strand
TTTAGTGTTTTACCCATCAGCTATAATGATACCCACTCACTGTACCTTGGGAATCATCCTATGATCTTATTTAACTGACCCTTTGGGATGTAACTTCAGAGGCTACTACTGTCTTATATATATAGTTTCTGCAGAGACACTTAAGTCAGATTCTCTTTTAAGTAGTCTACACCCATACTTGAGTGGTCCTCATATTTTCCTGTGTGTTTCTCTTTCTTGCACCCAGCCCTTTCATGTTTAAATCTCCATTAAAATAAATATCTTCATGGTAAACTCCAACTCTGCCTTCTATTGGCTTGCCCTGAAATTTTTTTCTGTAGCTAAGAGTCCTGGCTTCACCTGAGTAGAAGTATCTGACCAGAGCTCACCAGGCTGCTTCTGGCAGCAGCATGGCACTGTCCAAGGCCCACACCACACAGCCGATGCAAAGAGCAGAGAGGCAGTGAGGCTTGTATTTTGTAAAAGCGAGCTGGATGATGGCATTGGATTGGCAGGTGGCTGAAATAAAACCACAGTGTTTCATGATAGCTCATACAGCCTGCCTTTGAGTTGTTTATTGTTTATTCATACCCAATTTTCCTATTATATAAACATCAATGAGACAGAAATTCATTTTTTGTTTCTCATTGTTCTTTTCCAAAGGTATGGGATAATACTGGGCAGTGGCAGGCGCTAGGTATGTACTCATTTAATGAATAAAATGACTGAATATAAGTTTCTCTTTCATTGTGGAAAGGAAGATGGTAATGTAAATTCAGTTTCTATTTCCTCAAAAGGTCTAGAAGCGGCAAATATCTTTAGTAAATTGTTTTGCAAGCACTTGGGCCGTGGGAAGATCCAAAATGACATAGATTGACATGAGAAAAGATGCAAACTGATAAATGTTGACATTCCTACCGAGGCGAGCTCCCAGGACTGTTTGCAAAGAATGCGCTGGGAACCCTGGTCTGTGTGGGTATTGCTTTTTGCCATCTCCGTTTTACTGTATTCTTTGACAGTTTCATGCATGCATATAATGTTTTTGATCACATCTGCTCTGAATTCCCCTATCTTATCTCCTACCCCCTCCTCGGGATCCCTTCCTTTTTCCCAACGCATCCTTCTCTTCCGTTCCTGGATTTAAAAAAAAATAAATAACACTGAGTTTAATTAGGGTTGTTTATGTGTGCCGTGGTGTGAAGTTACCTACTCAACCATGGGCAACTTACTAGTGGCATTATCACTGAATAAAAGCGATTGCCCCACCTTCAATGGTCATCAACTGCCAACAGTTCCTCAGTGACAGGTGATGCTCCATACAGTCCTCTCCCATCTGAGTCAGAATATTGATGCAGGTAGCCACAGTACTGTGACTTCGTACTTACAATGGCCATGACATATCCAGGAGACAGTGTTTAATGTCACTCCTCTCCATCTTCAGGCTCTTGCCTCCTTTCTGACCCCTCTCCCATGTTATTCCCTGAGCCTTGGGGTTGACATGGGATGTAGATGTCCCATTTAGGGCTGAGCAGTTAACAGTCCTAGAAGTCTGTATTTTTAGTTCCAACCTTGTACTTACTTATGTGAGCTTGGCTGTACAACTTCTTTCTCTCTCTTACCTCAGTAAAGTTCAAGGGCTCACAGTAGGTGCTCAGCAGATGGGCTAAATGGTAGCTACAATGGGAGTTAGTAGATTCCTTGTGACCCGCAAAGCTGGAAAGGAAAAAAAAAAGTGTTCTAATGTAGTTTTTCTCTCCAGGCATAATATGAGTATCCCATTGTGATCATGATAGAGCAGGAGTAGTCTTGGCACCTCTCAAACTCCTGCAACCAAATAAGTAAAAGATACAGTAACAGCTCTGCCGATGGTAATGGTAACAAGGCAGTTAACTCTTGTTAAGAAGAGAGAGAATCACCAGATGATGGCTTGGGATTTCATGTGTCCTTCCTACCTGTCCTGAAGCTGCCTGTGGTCTTGGGGGTAGTACAAGAGTACTTGGGAGGTGGAAGTTTTGCTAAAGATGTGACTCAAGTAATGCAGCATTTATGAGGTTATTACCTATGCCAGGGTGGGACTTTGAAGTGATAACAGCTGTCTTGGGGTCACCTACACTCCTTCAACTAATCCAGATAAACTCATTGGTTAACTGAGTTGGACTTAGGTGGAATTATTTCATTGGTTTGATGTTGGTGCCTCTTTTCAAGAGGTGGATTGGCATTTGTTCATATCTTCTCTAGGAAAATAATGCAACTTGAGACTCAGATATCAGAAGGTGAAACCCTTAGGGTAAACCATCCCTTTTCACCTTTAATGCTACAAGATTATGGCCAGAGGTCTCCTGGGCCTTCTCTACTCACTCTGCCCTGGCTTTGTGCAAGCTCTTATTTATTACTCAGTGCCTAGTTGTAGGCAAAGACATTCTGACCAGCTCAGGGTCAGCTATAAACCTGTACCCTTCTGGAGAATAATCATCTGTTGAAACTAGATGTTCCCCAATGTGAAAGAATTCTGCATGAAGTCCTTGCTGGACAGCCATTCCCCAGGCACTGTGGATAATCTCAGAAGTCTGGGAAATCCTGACTCTAGGGATCATAGGACTCCTGCTTAGAGGCAGATCCTTTTTTATTTTTTTTTTTAATTTTTTTTTTACAGTAACTACCCGGGCCCTCTCCTCAGCGCTTTTCTCTATTTAATTTTTCTCTACCTGTTTGGGTCTCGGTCCTGGATTGATGGTTTATACATTGTGTCTCCTCCAAACGGATAGTAACCAAAGTAACATGAACTTTTCTGTTTTTGTAGAGCCTGTCACAGAGTTGTGATTGACCCCAGGACAATTTAGAGACGCCTTGGGCTGTGCTTCAAGTAGCCAGGGGTGAGGAAGGGACACTTCTGCTCTCTTTCCTTAGCCATGGTGGCTAGTACAGAGACTAAGTGAGACTGTGAGCGAGACAAGGGAAGGTGAGAGTTGCAGGTAGCCCCGTGAGCGGTGTCTTGCATCTGTCTGCATCTTTAAGTTGGCATTAATTCCTGGGTTTTGAGGATCTGAAAAGGATGTGTACAAGGTCTCTGTCGTAAATGAGATCTGTTGAATGAATGTACCAGTAGAAAAGGAGACATGATTGGTCATAACACCACATACTGGTTATGCTATCTTGATAAAGTACTGTGGGACAGAAACTTTCTAAGTGTGTTCTCAGCCAGGAGCAAACGTACAGACCTCATCTGGTGATTTGAGCATTCTAGACATCCCTCTGTATGCAAAATAAGGAACCCCGTGGGAAAACTCATGCTAGGGGAGGAATGATGAGGTGAGGGTAGGATGAGATGTGTCTTACTAAGAACCCTCAGGGATGGTAGGATGATTTGAAGTATCCACTGGTATGGGCCACTGAAGGGTGAGTGGAGAGAAGGAAGCACACGATGCCTCACTTGATGAGTCTCTGGGGTACAGGCAGAGCTTTACTGAAAAAACTCTAAGCAGTAGACTTACAAGATCCAGGGGTGAGCATCATGTCCCAGTGACATAGATGCGGCAGTTTGAAGTTGGCCAAGTCAAAGGTAGTTCACCATGGAAATTTCAAACAACTGTTAGTCAAGGTGATTTTTTTTTTTTGTCCTCTAGAGAGCTGGTTATGAAACATTTGCCAGAATTCTCCATATAGGAACCTTTGTGTCTTAGTTTTCTCTCTGTTGCTGTGGTAAAACACTCAGACAAAGAATTACTTATGGATGAATCACTTTGTTTCAGCTTACAGGTTACAGTCCATCATTAAGGGAAGTCGGGTTTGGAACTCAAGCAGGAACTTGAGGCAGAAGCCACAGAACACTGCTTGGTGGTTTGCTTGAGGACTCATTTTAGCTCACCTTTCTTACATAGCTCAGGACCACATGCCTAGGGAATGTCTACACCCTCAGTGGGATGGGCCCTCGCATGTCAATTAGCAACTAAGACAATCTCTCACAGTTATATCAGTGTGATTTGAGCAACTCCTCGGTTGGCTGCCTTCATTGATTCAGTTGAAAATGCCTTGGTTTATAACATTCTTTTGTTCCGTTGATATAAAGTTCAAGTAACACTTCCATGCAAGAGCATGTTCTTGGGCAACTTGAATTCATGTTTCTGGGACACGGGCACACACATTTAGCTCAGAATAAGCTATCTCTTATTCCCTGTGTGGAAAAATGGGCCATGGAAAGGTTTCCTTTGGTTTCACGTGAAACTTGTTATACAATAGACTTTGCAAAGCAGAGGCAGAGGTGGGCATATGAAAGGGAGAATCTAGGGTGGCAGTTGTGCACTGTGATGGGCTTACCATGCTATTTGTCTCAAGCCAGTCTCCCTTGCTTAAGTGCCTATTTCTCTTTCATAAAGACTTCATGCCCCATGAGTGATGTCATGGTTTGTGTGTGCATGTACATGTTGTCTCTTAACAAACTGCTGAAATCACCAAATAATAAAACTAGTATTTATGTGACCTGTGTTGGTTACTTTACTCTTCTCTGTGCCAACATACCTGACAGAAACTAGCAGAAGGATTGATTTTATCTAATATTTTCAGACTGTCTAGGACCTCATAGTTAGTGGGAACCTGAGAGAGCTGTTCACTTCATGGCCAACTAGGAATCAAAAATCCAAGAATGATATGCCCACAAGGAGCCACCCCCGTGACCTTACTCTTTCAGCTAGGTTCTACATCTAGAAGCATCTACAGCCTCTCAAATCAGCTGGACTGGCTGGGGAGCAAGTGTTCAAAATATGAGCTGGGTAGGACGTTGTAGATTCAAACACAGCATTCCCCTCTTCTATGGACTGAGTATATGTTCTTGAATTTGTATGTTGGAATTGCATCCCCAGTGTGATGGTAGTATGGCCATTGCAAGCTTATAGGAAAGGAAAGCAAATTTCAGGAAAGATAAGAGATATGTGGGGGTCCTACAGAGTGTTCTCTGAGTAGCATAGTTTGTAACTTCTGTGAGATAGGTTTCTCCTCATTCAACTCTACCATCCCCATTGTGTTTATCCCAGACATGTAATATGCCTTAAGATACAACTTGGCAAGCATTGTTATATCAGCTCATCCTTTATCCAGAAACTGTTCCAGAATGTCTCCTTAATCAAGGACTAGGAGAATGTTGAAGCAAAAGAGTGTAAACCCAGTTTTGGTAACGAATTTACAGTTTGGCTTCCACCAATTATCTGTAGCATTTGAAATTACAAGCTCATGTTTTTGTAACCTTCTCATTGGGATTTCACTGACAGACATGGTCTCTGCCCACACTGTAATAGTTTTGAGGATCACATAGCAAGCCTCAGGCATTGAGCTTTAACATCTGTTTCCATTTCAAAGTCTCACCCACAAGTTATCACCTGCCTTTGCCCGTGTGAAATCGAGCCCTCGCTTGTATCTTCCAGATCTAGATAACCTTTAAAGTGCAGGTGCCATTTTGGTTTGCCCATTTATCTATGGTCAGCTTTACTTGACATTTTTATCTTGATGAGCTTAATATTGTAGATTTCTGGGCAAAGGGATGAAGCCTGTGGTGAAAGCTCAGAGCAACATGGGCTTTTAATAATTTTCAGCAAAGAAGGTGGAAACAGATCACACCCAGAGATTAAAGAGCTGAGAAGCCCCTGAGTACTACAGAGATAAGGGCAGGTGGCTCCTTGTTCTGAAAGCAGAGAGGAGGAATAGCTGCCCCATTTCAGGGAGAAATGGGAAATTTTGTGAAGAATGCAATATGTGTGTGTGTGTGTGTGTGTGTGTGTGTGTGTGTGATATGAAGATAGCATAGGGATAGACAGGCGTGAGCAGGAATATAGAGCAGGAAAACTGGAAACACAGCTAGGGAAAGCCATTTGCTCAGGTCAATGGTGGCATAGTCTGATTGGAGAAAGTAACAAGAGAAGTCTAGACTGAGCGGTTGTGCTTGGTACAAGAAGCCATATAGAGACATTGGTGAGTCAGGTCGGGACAAGACATGTTTGGACTTTTTATTTTAGAAATATCACTGGCTTTGATTGGAAATTGGTTTGTACGTAAAGCAATTAGTAAGAGGCAGGTGACCGAGTGGGAAGCTGTGACAGTTGTCCAAGGAAGGGATGGAGATGATAAACTAAATTAAGGCTAGGCTGAGGCAGCAGGGTCGGGGTGGGGTGGGAAGCAGGGGGGAATGGGAAGAGTGAGAAAGACATTTTGGGGAT
Source organism: Peromyscus melanophrys (assembly GCA_902168415.1). Taxonomy (NCBI): domain Eukaryota; kingdom Metazoa; phylum Chordata; class Mammalia; order Rodentia; family Cricetidae; genus Peromyscus; species Peromyscus melanophrys. Next base: position 52,675 of record CABHPR010151368.1, on the reverse strand, counting down.
TTCAAGAAAAGGACTCCTCAGTGACTGATCCATCATGAGGATGGCGATGTGGCCTAGACCGGTGACTCAGTTATCTGACAAAGAGGTCAAGACGGTGAGCTGTGCCCTGAGATGGGGAATCTGTGGAAGGAATGAATGGTTTTGTTTTTCCTTGATTTTGTTTGCTGGTAGAGCTTAGTGAGGACAAATTTGTTTCCACATGAACTGAGGCATGTGACGAAGCCAGAGGTAGTCGGATATTTTGGTCTAAGACTCAAAGAGAAAAAGAGATCTCTAAGAATAAGTCTCAGAGCAGACTGTGAACATTTACAGGACAGACTTACGTCAACCAGCACTTGAAGGAATCTGAGGACAGAGGATGGAACAGGAAGAGTCCAGGGGAATAGGACAGCATAGAAGACCAGAGGAGAGGACGTCTCAAGATAGACAGATCTCTGAGCAGTGTCAAATCTGTCATCACCCATGTGATCCTGCTCCCCATTTCAGGGCTTCTTGGTTTTTATTGTGACCTCAATTGTGTGGAAAGCTACTGCAAGCAGGCTAAGAGAGTGGTCTGCGCTTCTTTGAGCTATGGTGGAATCCGGAAGTCCCCGTAATTAACATTCCAGAAGAAAAGTAGGATACTTGGGCAACTGAAAATGCAACTTCATTTCCTTTTATCCATTTATATATTTAAAAAAATGTTCACAGAGTACCTATTGTTTTTTAGACTTTTTACTCTTGGCCAAGGGAGGAGGAGGCTTTAATTAGGGAGGTAAATACGGAAGAAGTGGGGGAGAAAGGTAAAATAACAATAAGGGTATTCTAAAAGGTCATGAGGAATCATATTATTAACTATCTATTTAAAAAACTTTAATATTTAAGTCTGCTTATAAATATAAATACATAATTTAAATGAAATTTTCTCCTCTAGGATGAAAAATATTCTCTCCAAGAGCCAAATACCACCTAATAAAACCTCCAAGTGCCAGACAAGAAAAGTCTTCTTTTGATATGTTGGTTAGGGTTGTCCAGGAGACTCTCAAAACATTAGAGTCTATTGCTAATGTGCTTCCTTTGCTCCCCCGCTCCCAAGGAGAAGCTAAGTCCCTGTTGCTGAAGACACTGGTACTTCAGACACAGGGTCTGGAGGCCCCTGAGTTGGAACTGACCTGAATACTCCTTCCTGAGGACTAGCTTTCATGCTATCAGAAGGCACCATGCAAGCTTCCAGAGGACTGAAACAATCAACAGTCTTACCCGGCTCTGATGCTTATGAACCACAATAATGACCATCAGGGCACAATAAACCTAAGGGTACAGTAGGTGCATGCATACTTAGATGGAAGCCAACAGCTCCGGAATTGGATTTAAGACCTGCTCAACAAGAGAGGAATCATGCCTGGTACTAGAATCCAGCCAACTACTCAGGGATAATCAAAGTTCTTGGAAGAGACCCTATAACCACCCCTTTAACTAGTCAGCATAATCCCTAACTATATTCTAAATATTTGTTCTTGTAATCACAGATAAGTGTAGTCCTCACCCCTCATCAAGGAAACTTCTCCTTGCAACAGATGGAGAGCATTATAAAAAAAACATGATAAATCAAAATGTAGAGTTGTGGAGCCCAGTCCTAATGGATATATCTACAAAACACTCTAATACCTAGGGCTTGGGGACCATTGAGAAAGAGGGAATGGGAAGGTTGTAAGAGGCAGAGAATTGGGGAGTTCGCTGTGAGATTATGTCTCCTAGTAATGTCAGAAGCTAGACCCATGAAGTCTCAACAGCATGACTGCCTAAACATGAACTGAACAAGGACATCAACAATAGACATGCCAAAGAGGACAGGGGAAATCCCATGAGGCCTCAACCCTAAACAAAGAACCACAGGCAACTAAGGAACGGATGAGAATAGCATAATGGCCTTTCTTTCTATAGGGAAAGGCACACTAATTGGTTATCTAATACTAAATGTTTAGCCCTGAATACATAAATACAAGTAACATTATACTGTCTGAGCAAAGTGAGGGGGAGGGAGAGAGGGAGGGCAGGAGAGAGAGAGAGAGAGAGAGAGAGAGAGAGAGAGAGAGAGAGAGAGAGAGAGAGAGAGAGAGAGACCAATAAATGCAAAAAGCAAAAAACAAAAGGGAGAAGCCATGAATTTGGAAGAGATCAGGGATGAGTATATGGAAGGGTTTGGAAAGGGAGGAAAAGGAAGAGAGAGAGATGATATAACTAAAATTTCAAAGTAAAAAAAAAGAAAAAAAAATCAAGAGATGAGTTTTGAAGGTGGGGCTGGATAGATGGCTCAGAAGATAAGGACTTGGTCTGATTTCCAGCACCTATGGCAGTTCATAGCCAAGCCCAGTTCTAGAGAATCCTTCAGCTGTTTCCTGCCTCTGTGTTCAGGGTACTCATGAGATGCACTTATATATTCATGGAAAAACACTTATATGCATAATAAAATAAATCTTTGAGAGAAAAAAAAAGGAATGAGTTTTGAGTTTCTCTGAGCATTGCTGGGGAAGCATACCATGTAGATTGGAGGCATAAAGGTGGAATTGAAGAAGGTTAAAAGATGTGGATGTGGGTCTCAATGCTCAGGTTCTCAGAGGTGGGCAGCGTGAAGGGTGGGGCTTGCAGATGATTCAACAGAGGAGAGCAAGAATGGCTTTTCCTTGCTGGGCACCAGACATTAAAGGAAACAGCTCTTGACCACCAGTGATGATTGTTCTTGGCACACAGAAATCCAGAGTTGTCAGGTGGCATGCTTGTTTGTTTATTTAATTATTTATGACTGGTCATCTCAGAGGACAGTTTCTGCTCCTCCTCGCGATTTCTCAGCAGAGCACTGAGCCTTTCCAAGCTCCCAATTTTAAGGCTGATCATGTTTCTTCCCTCCCCAGAAAAGGACTATTTGCATGTTTTTATGAGTCTTATTACATAGCTTTATGACTTGTACATGTAACAACAGAGAGCAAGACGTTCATGGTATGTGTCTCCGGAGGAGTCATCAGCCGAACATAAAAATGTAAATCCATTTGGAAAAACACAGGCCAGTTATTGAGAACGAAGCCTGCAGAACATGTGTCCCCTGTGAATGATTAGCAAAGGCCCAGCGACACACACATCCTCAGCTCAGACGGACTCTGCAGACCATCTGGAAACACATGACACTTAATAATGCAGACTAATAAAATCAACCCAGATCCCGCTTACAAATGAAATAAACTGGAGAGTGAGGGATTACAGTGATCAAGAGAGAATGTAAATGTTTTCTGCACATTTGAAGCAGAGCTAGAGATGAGGAGGGGGCAAGGAAGAGATGGCCAGAGATTTGTGGGCCCATTTTGTAAATCCTGAGCAAAGCCAGCCACTTGGAAATGAGAAGGTACAGATGCTATGGGGGTGATTCTTTCTGTAAAATTGACCTGTTGAAACCCTCCAGGAATGACTGTAGTTTCTCTGAAAAACAGCTATCAGTATCTAAAAATGCTTCCTGCATTTCCCCCACAAAGTAATAAGACACTTTCAAGCCAATAGCAGCATGCTAAATGGTAAATGGTATTCTCTGCTCTCTCACCCCCCAAAACTATAGCCAGAGACATGAAAAGGTAAGAGAGATCAGGGGTCATCTGCTGCAACCCAGTGGGACCCTTTATTCTGATAGGACAAGCCAGAGAAGCTGGGCATTGTTCATAGCATTAGCTTTTTCTCTTAAACTCTTATAGGTCTTTCACGAGCAATTAAGACCATTATTCGTCTGACTATAAAACAGGGAACCAAGAACCTTGAAATTTTATGTCACATATAATTGAGAGGCAATTTAGCTAGAAAGTCTGTGGCTGGGAAGCAAAGAAAGAAAGCGTTCAGAAGTTCCATGTTGTAACTCCTCTGGTGCTGGTCTTGGTGATGGGTGAGTACAGAGTTAACTGTTCTGCAACAGGACTCACCAGAGACTACCTGGTAAGACTGGGTGCTTTCCTAGCATCAGATCCATCCTAGAAATACGTATCTTCTCCTCCAACTCCTTCACTGAGTTCTGGGATTGAATCTACCACCACTTCTCTCCCTTGGTGTGTCAATGAAATATCTATTGGACCTATTTTGGCATGGCCTTGTTTGAATTTGGGACATCTTGTCAGGATCATGGTGGCATCTTAGTAGTTGCCTCCTGGGACTTGTCAAGGAAGACAGAACTAAGGGTAGAGAAAGACAGAAAGAAAGGCAGAAAGACAAATGGACAAAGGGATGAGGGGAAGAAGACAAGCAGGGAGAGAGGGAGGGAGGGAGGGAGGAAGGAAGGAAGGGAAGGAAGGAAGGAAGGAAGGAAGGAAGGAAGGAAGGAAGGAAGGA
>CABHPR010151368.1:24952-48324 GCA_902168415.1 Peromyscus melanophrys | reverse complement strand
GGAAGGAAGGAAGGAAGGAAGGAAGGAAGGAAGGAAGGAAGGAAGGAAGGAAGGAAGGAAGGAGAAAGAAAGAGACAAGACCTAGGAAGAATGGTGGAGAGGGGCCATTCAGTAGTAGAATTATTCTTCCCACTCCCAACCAGAGTTGCTCCATATTGCAGCAGGATGGAGGTAACTGTTTCATGTGCCACACAAGCAAACCATCTTCCCTATGCTTAGATGGTGTCTGATAAGAGCATTGGATTCACTAAGATGGACAAGGATGGAGTGTGCATGACCACACTTTTCAAAGTCTGGTTGTGTTCATGCCTGATGTTGTCTGGGCCTGTAGACACCTCTGCTAACACTAGATCATACTCTGGAGCAAGGTTTGCATTAACTCTATTGTAGACTTACAAAGGAGGAGCTTGGTGGGCAGGGGATTGGAGCTTTTCAGTGCTGTAGGTGCCTGCGAGTCCTCCAGGTTCCCATATGTAATCCCAATGAATTCATTAATTTTACCAAGCTCAGACCATTGGAATCTATCTGTGGTCTTGAATCTTGCTTTATTTGAACTGAGGAAGTTTCTTTTGTCTACCAAGGAAAGTCTCTTAGTGAGTTCTACACTTCAGAGGTTCTTCATGAACATCATTGGAAAAAACGCAAGATGTTTGCAGGTCTCAGTTCCTGCTGGGAGCTGAAGAGGAGATTCCATTTTCTCATCTTTCCTGTCTCCTAGAGGCTACTTGGTGTTTGTTGGCTCGAGGCGCCTTCTACCTTCAAAGCCTTCCAGGTACATCTGAGTCTGTCCTGTTTCCATTTATAAGTACCTCTGGCATTACTTTGGGACTATTTAGAATCTGAAATTGAAAGTCAGTAATTTTTGTCTTCAGTTATATCTGCAATTTTAATTTCTCCCTGTCATAGAACTTAATATATTCACATGTTCTGGAGATCAGGATATAGGCAACTAGGAGGGGAGTGTTATTTTGCCTCCCCCACAAGTTCTAAATTCTTTCAGCCTTCATAAAACAAGAGAAAGAGAAAGAGACTCGAGTCCAGGAAGCTGATGTCCTAACTTTGGCCGTTAGTACTGACCATTGGCACAGCTTTGTGCTCAATATGGTTTGGTATCCCAAAGTTTTTGGGGTTACCAAGGTGTTGAGGTCTCAAGTCCTGATCTTCTGTTTTCCTGGGTTTCATTACCTTCACTGAACTGTACACTAGACACTGTACACTAGATACTTGACTCACCCAAGGCATCATCTTCATATCATATTATATATCTCAATATAATCTCTCTCTCTCTCTCTCTCTCTCTCTCTCTCTCTCTCTCTCTCTCTCTCTCTCATACACACACACTCACACACTCATACACACACACACTCACATACACACACACACACACACACACACACACACACACACACACACTCCAGGGTAAAAAAAAAATCAAAAGTTGCCTTCATAGCTTATCTACATATACTTACCAAGTTCTAGAATTGTCCTCCTGAAGATCTGACACACACCCTCTCTTGAGTCTCATGTGATTGTGATAGTCACTGTCATTTCCTGGTTCCTGTAATTAACCAACCATAGCCTTTTCCCAGGTCAGTCTCCCAAAGCTCTATTCCTTAAATCAAATCTTTGTAGACACTTTGTAGATAGAGAATTTAGTAGTAAATGCTAGTCTTGTACTATGAACAGGTCTCTCTTTCCTAACTCTAACTCTCCAATGATTCTTAGCCTCATTATATCTTTAAACTCTTTTACTATGTACTTTACATCATTGGATTTAATGCCATCCAGGTGATAACTGCCATGCTCTATAACAGCGGTTCTCAACCTGTGGGTTGAGAGCTCTTGGGATGAATGACCCCTTCACGGGGGTAGCCTAAGCCCACCAGAAAACACAGATATTTATATTATAGTTCATAACAGTAGCAAAATTGCAGTTATGAAGTAGCAATGAAAACTGTATTAAAGGATTGCAGCATTAGGACTCTTATATGTAGTAAGAAAACTCCACAGAGGCTCAGGAGGTAATCTATGGAATATCCATACACTCTTTTCCGGTTTATATTTCTTCTATTTTTTTTCCAGAGCTGTTTATCATGGTAGGTGTCACTTCCAAATAAGCACAAAAATCTGACTTTAATGGTAGCCAGAGCCTCTCTGCTTCTCGCCTGGTCAGGCTGTTTTAAAGCCCCTCTCACACACACACACTTTGCTCTGGGTGGAGGCTGCTCCCATTGTGACTACCACCCATTAAAGCCAAGTCTGAAATGTCTAGCTTCCTAGAGATTGCTACCAGGCAGGTGTCTCCTGCAGCCAAAATGCTGCCTGATCTTTACTGTTTACTCTTGAATTTTTCTTTTTCTGATGCTTCACTCTTCAAACAACCACCTGGCACAACTCCTTCATTTGCAGAGGACTGAACTGTGAGCGAAGACTGAGGTCAGGTGTCAGCAGAGTTGTGTGGGATGGGGGTGGGGAGTGCACCCTGCCTCTGTGGAGAGCTTTGTTGATTTGTGCTATTCCCTTGCCATCCTCAGGTACAGTGGAAGTTCTAAGATGGGATGAAAAATTCTTTTTTTTTTTTTTTTTTTGTAAAACTATTCCCTTTGGCTAACTCATGTGACCTTAACGTTGCAGGGATTATTAACTCCCTTAAGTAATCTTAACTCCTACTGTGATGATATCACAGTATAGAGTTCTTAAATCATTAGTCTAAAGTTGTTTCTGCTACAATTACAAAAATGTTCAAATGTATATTGCATAAACACTTTATAAGATGTCATTAAGCTAATTATACTTGCAAGGAGTTCCTTAATGTTGTATTACCAATGAGCCATCTTCAACATACATTATCTTCTTGCTTGGTTGTTGTCTGGTTGTAAGATGGTTTTATGATATTTGGAGATTATGTCCTCTGTGACACAAGAATGTGACAACCACTGACCACAGGCGTTTGTAGTAAAGTTCCATAGAAATAGCTTACTGAGAATGCTGGGGACCGGGCTTACCACATCAAGGGAATTTTTGTGCACGTAACTTGTGTTTGATCCCTGGAACACAGGTAAAGATGAAGGAGAGAAGCAACTACGCAAAGTTGTTCTCTGGCCCCCACATATGTGCTGTGACACGTGTGTCTCCCCAGACATGAACAGACATGCACATACACACGTGCACACACCCCGGGGAAGCTTATTGAGTGGGAAGGTGAGTGGTTGAGGGAGGATCGGCTCCTCTACTCCACTAGCAGAGTGGGCATGGCTATTAATTACATGTCTGTATTCGCAGGGTCGCAGGGCCAAACAAGGGCTGTGCCAGAGAGAAGATCTAAAGTGTGGGAGGAAGGGACGATTAGAACACAGGCGGAAAGGGCGTCTCCCGGGCAGAGTCCTGCCAGCCAGGGCAGTGCGTCTCCACCACCCCCTCACATCATTCACAAGCTGCTTCCAGTTGACACTCAGAAACAACGTAGAAAAGGTCCAGACAACATCAACAAAAGGACAGCACCATAGCCAAGGGTTCTCCCACAAAGAAAGCTGGGGCTAAATTATGGGCTGTAAATCTCCGGTTTTGAAGACCAAGAGGCAGACTTTGCAGGTCTCTGCACCACTCTACATTTCTCTTCTCCTTGCAAGGCTGACAGGCTGTGAGTCTGGCTGCTGGTTTACCACACATTTAGGGTCACAGGGGTGTGCCTACCTTCCCTCATCAAAGCGCTGGAGTGAGGTTTGCCTGTTTGCTAGACAAGAGCTAAGGTTCCAAATTTTTATTTTTATATGTATTTGTTTGTTTGTTTATTTAATGTGTATGTATGTGTGTTTGTGCACTTGGGCTCACATGCACATGCCACAGCAAGTGTGTGGAGGTCAGAGGATGATTTGTGGAAGTCATTTCTCTCCTTCTACTGTGTGGCTTCCGGGAATGGAATCCAAGTTGCCACACTGGGCTGCAGACATCCTTATCAGATGAGCCATCTTGCCAGCCCAAGGTCCAAAATTGTTGAACCGCCGCCTAGAACTGCCAAATTTCTTCTAATTTGAAGACTTCCTCGTGCTCAAAGTTCCTAGTTCTTTCTCCAGTGATTTAAAGGGACTGGCGAAAGTGGACCTCTAAGCTTTGCCCTGAAATAAAAATAGAAGGCAACTAAATCCTTGAGGAAACCTTGGTAACTGTGCGACCTTTCTTTCTCCGGGACCGGAAGGGTCAGATCAACTTCTTCAAATACTTCCTCTGAGTTATTCTAGCAGCTTGAATTTGCCTTTAAAAAAAAACTGGCTTTTGTTGGGTTAATGCTTAGAAAACTATTAAAAATCTCCCCCAGAGAGATGAAGAAAAAAAAAACATAGGATGAAGGAATTCTGAAGTATTTCCTGACTACAGAATCTGATTTTCAGCTTTTCATGGGTGAGGATCCAATTTGGTTGCACTCCTCCTTAAGTACCAGGGTATTTTGGAAGCCATGCTAAGCGAGAGGGAATGGTGAGGAAACGTATTAGATTTTGTCCATTTTCTGGGTTGGGAGCATAAAGCAATGAACATGCAAAGCTGACGGGGAAGTCAAGCCAAGCAGCCTCTTTATGAGCTGTGTTCAATATGTGCCAATCAAGGGCACAGAGTGAATTCCTTCTCTATTCAACTCCTGGTGCTTCTTGCTAGGAGGCTGTCTCTCGGGTGTGTATAGGAAGGCGGTCACATTTTTCTGTCAGTTGGGTGCCCTGTCTACAGTTCAGCTGGAAGCCCTTTAGGTGAAAGAGAGTAAGCAAGTCACCAGGTGATGAATGCTGCCCCCTTGGCTAGCTGGGACCTCCTCACCTTGGGAGCTACCTAGAACCTCTAGGGAAGGCAATGAATGGGGCCTGCACAGGATACATGAATAATCTGAGTCTATTTACTCACAAGTGTGTAAAGGTCTCATGCAGTTCAGGGTGGTTGTGAATAAATATGCTGCTCTCTCAAGATCAGCAGCCCCATAGATCTGAAGACAGAGGCTCACTGCTCCCCAGTGCTCAGCTCATACATAAATAAAGGATGCTTCTGGTACAGCTGCCAAATGTGACATGGTGATGAATTTCCAAGGGTGTCACTCAGCAAGGTGACAATTGCAGTGCTGACAGACCCGGGGAAACAGACTACAGGAAAGGTGTATGTTTATCACTTTTGCATCCAGGTCCTTTGGGAGGTGAGTGACCTGAGATTCTGGTCACTGGCATAGCCCAGCGTGCTTGTAGACCTACCTGGAACACAGTATAAAAATAAAATGTAGGCTGGGCAGTGGTGGTGCACACCTTTAATCCCGGCGCTCGGGAGGCAGAGCCAGGTGGATCTCTGTGAGTTCGAGGCCAGCCTGGTCTACAGAGCGAGAGCCAGGACAGGCACTAAAGCTACACAGAGAAACCCTGTCTTGAAAAACAACAGTAACAACAAAAAATGTAAAGCCTGAAGAGATCTCACGCGGTAAAGCTCCAGGAGAAGGTGGTTAGTAGCTGGACAGGATGGTTCCAAGTTGTTATCTTAGTCACAGACTTGAAAACAGAGTTGGCACAGATTACAAAGTACCAAGGGAGGTTACAAAAGCCATGGTGTGTATCAGGCACACTACAAGGCACCAGTGGCCACCTGAGGGAGAGTGCTCGAGCATTCCCAGGCAACGACTTGGGAATTCCTTTCATGGGGCCTAAGAGAAGAAGAGCTGGGTTCTAGGGGTATAGCATGGGTAAGGTCACTGTTTTGATTGACAGGTTTAGTTTACATACCTTTTCCTCTCCTGTGCAGGTTCCTTCCCATGACGCATCTGTTGTTAAGGATACTCTTGCCAAATTATGCATAGGCAGAGGATGAGGTAGAAGGAATTCCCTCTGAAAGTTTACTCAGGAGACACGACTTGTCTTATTGCACATGCACCCAAAGGCAGTGTGGACAAGATCGGCACACTACCTCACATTCCCAGATATATCCAAGAGTATATTTAAATAGAATCTGCCTATGAAAGAAAAGCTATCTAGGGTTGCTAGGGGCAGAGAAACTTATTCCATTGTTCAAAGCAGGTTGTTTCTGTAGTATGATGCAGATGGGGGAACTATGTTGCTAGGTGCACTGTTAGGAAAGAAGTATATGTGTAGTCCAAACCAAGTGGAGTCCTAGGTTACCAAGCTATTCCCTATGCTTATCTGTCTCAAAGGAGAGAGAGTGAAAAATCTATTATAAGGCATAGATGACAAAAAAGAGAGTGTTGATGAAGCCATCTTTCACAATTCTGACAGACTCCATCTATCCTCTATGTGGAAAGTTCACAGAGAGTTTTTCTAATAGGTGTGCCAGTCCTTACCTAAAGTCCTCCAGTCCAGCACTTCTGTTCATTTGTAGAATGAAATTCCCATGGCTGGGCTTGATACACAAAGTTTTTTACTTTGCTGTCAGTCTCCTACAAGGTCCTCTTGCCATTACTAGGGCATGTCGATGTCCTTGTGCCCAGGCACAGTATGTAGCTGCTGTGTATTGATCAGCATCCTTAAGAAAAACAGAGTGATTGGAGAATGCATTAATTTATTAATTAATGCTATTTAAGGCACTGGTTGTCATGGTGTGGCAGATGGCAGGTCTGGAATCTGCAAGGTGGCTATTAAACTGGAAAACTCAAGTAGTATGCCTAAGATATAATCTTGGGGCCGATTTCATTCTTCCCTAGGAACTCTCCACTTTTACCTTGAAAGCCTCCAACTGATCAGTACAGAAAGAGATCTCTTTAACTTAAGCCACTTAAAGTCATATTTTTGTGTTTGGAAAGTGAACTACTTCCCAGAGGCTCATGTGTGTGAATGCTGGGCTCCAGATGATGGGACTTTTTTGGAAGATTTTAGAACCTGTAGGAGGTGGAGGCTCACTGGACAAAGAGAGTCACTGGTGGTTTTGAAGTCTGCAGACCAGCCTTGCTTCCGATCTACTCTCTGCATCTTGGTGTATGTTGACGTGAGTAGTCCCTGTGGCTGTGACCTCCATCATACCTTCCTCACTATAATGGCTTGCACCCTTCTAAAGTGTGAGCCAAAGTCTTTTTTCTATCCAGTTGCTTTTATCAAGCATTTTGTCAAATTCTAAATGTCAATCACATTTGCAATATGTCTTGACATCACATATATGCTGTTGTCTGTCTGAAGAGCTGCGCTCCCTAGATGAACACATAGGAAGTCACCACTGCAAGATGTCTGCTCTTCCATATGCTTTTCATTGTCTAACCCACCCCTAACAGCATACCTACTTTCCTGCCTGTTGAACACTCACTCACTTTACAAAGCGCAGTTCAGAATTCTCTTCTGTCTTTCCTACTCTTGACATGAACTCCTCACTGTTTCCTAGTTGACTTTTGTTCCTTTGTCATGGCACTTGGTGTACCTTATGGAAGTGACTTATTGTTTGCCTCCAAGATAGATTACTAGCTCTTTGAAGGCAAGCATTTTGTCTTAATCACCTGCACATCTTCTATCCCTGAGTACAGGGCCTGAAATGTTGTAAGGATGGGGTGAATGGCTTATTATCATAATTCACTGTAAAGCTTCCCACCTGGCAAATTTATGAGCTAAACTGTCATTGGTCTTTGATCAATAACAATGTATCTTCTCTGAACTTATTAGGAGATGAGTTTTTATCCGCCCAGTCTGGATGAATCTGAGATCATTTGTATTCAACCACTAACTTCTCCGCATTTGGGCTGAGATCAAGTGTTGTGTTTGCCTACTCATTTCCATCTAGCTTGATAGAAGAATGGTGTTGGGGTGGGGGGGGGGGTGGGGGGCAAGTTCTCTCACAGTCAACTTCCCTGGCCTGTTTCCCAGCCCTTTCATATTGTTGGAGAGTGGCGATTTGAATACAAGCACACATTGTAGCCTCTAATTTCCTTGAACATGGAAGGATTTGTCCAACAACTTAGACCCAAGCAGTTATTTGTGTGCAAGGAGTGAATTAGGAAAGCTTGTTCAGTTTGGTTAATTACCTTAAGGTCAACAAACCCCTTAGCTTATATAGTTACCACCTTGCTCCAGGCCATAGCTTTAACAATAATCAATCCACATAGAGCTTTCTGTTTTTCACTATGACCATCAGTTTCTTCTTCCAGAGATAGGTCATGAGCCACAGACTCCTCTTGTTCCTAGGGTTTTAAGGGACAAGTCACCTGTCATTTGCAAGGTAAAAGAGGAGAGAGCAGTATTCTGCAGAAACAGTAGGAGGCAGTGGTCTAGATGTCTTTTCAAGTCTCTAATTCCCAAATTTATACCCTTGTGTTAGAAACAACTATTTTCCTCCTGTTATTCTCATTGTTTTTGCCAGGTTATGATGGATCATTTATTTTATAGTAGCCATAGTAAAAGAAAGGCCTTACATTAGCGCTTAGACTTTGTGTGTATGTATGACCTGGCAATCATGGTGGCAGAATTTCTTGCTAGTAAAATGAGAAGTTGAACTAGTAATTTTTTAAAGGTCCCTTTTCAACTTAAATGTAAAATTCAAATCCTAAATAGCACATAATGTGACATTTTAAATGTATTGCAGGTCTACTAAATTCTATTATATTAGAAAGAATGTTTGAGCAGGTCAATGCAGAGGCATAACTTAATGGCCAGACCATGGGCGCCAAGGAATTCTTCTTAGGAAGAATTCAAGGAGCATTCAATTATTGGATCCAAAGCAAAGCAGTGCATCAAGGCCCCCAGTGCATAACATTTTCTTGGGGTGCAATAGAAATCTTTTTTTTCAGTACCTGGGACAGTGAATTATAGACAGTAGGCATGCTTATAATACAAATAAGGAAAAAGGGATGCATCCTACTACATAATAGCACACGCCTCACATTTGCTAATGAGCATGGCCTAGCGGTAGAGGTGTTAAGCAAATCTACCTTGTATAAGCAAACACTGGAGTCTTTGTCCACAGCTGATCTCTGACCCTGAGAAGATCTCTGACCCTGCCTCAAATTGTCTTTGTAACCTATTCTAGTCTAACAGTGGCAGGTAGCTCTTAGAACATAGTCACATGGAGTATACACAATGATAAGAAACCTGAAAATCAGACATAGGATGCAGAGTTTATGGGAGTGTTTTACCTCTCTGCGTGGTCTGGGTGGCATGTCTTCTCAGGCTGACTGGAGCGCTGGAGAACTGCTTTGGACCTCTTGCCTTATCCTTGAAGGAGACAAGGATTTTCTACAAAAGATACAGAATTTCACCAACCCCAGGCCATAACCACAAACCACTGAAGAAACTCAAGAATTTAATTTAAATGCTACTGGGATGCTCTCTTCCAGGAACTAGGGTGGTAGATGCTTAAAAAAAAGGTGATTGTTAGCATTTATGGTTTTTTTTTCCCCCTGTGGAAGTGACTAACAGAAAGGTCTATTGGGCTTGGACAGGTGCAATTACTCAGCACACTTGACACAATACCTAGAAATTCTCTTTGATCATACAATTTTAAAGAGAAAGCATCCACCAGCAGCTAGTTTGCTAGTTCCCTGTGGGCACTGGGTACTCCGGCTCTCTGTCTCCCTAGACTTCAGAGCTCTGTTTTAGTCTGTAGGTGTTTAATGAATATTTGTAGTTGATGCATTCTAAGTGGGCTGTCCAAAATTCTCCCAGAGGTGGTCAATACCTTTTCTCTACTTTACTGGTGAGTTTTTCCTGCCAGAGGCACCACACATTGCAAAAAGAAGCCCCTTTTGCAAAGTGTTGATTTCCTGCATAAAGCACAGGATTTATTAAGAAGAGACCGAGTCCCTCCTTTAGGAAATGCTTGCCCTCTGGAGACAGGGAGGTGTGAGAACAGGGGTTTAAACACCCAGCTCCATTGTTAGTGTTTCTTCTTCAGGCTCTGGGTTGAGAGCATCTATCTGCCTCCTTGCCTCCCCAGAGAGAAGAGCTGCCAGTGACACAGTGCTGATTTGAACAAACCCTTGATACAATTGTTTGCATCGTCCCTTTCTCCATTCCACTCCTTAGACCCCAACATGCTGCCGTCATGTCGGCAGCGGTGAACACTGGGGCAGAAAACACACTCGTGCTTCTTTGCAGACTGGCCCTGCTTCCCCCTGGGATGGAAAGGATCTAAAATTAGACTCTCTTGGCGTGACATTTCTTGATATCGAGCTGAGTTCAGTAAGAATAAAGTTTGAACTTCCGCATTGTTTTCAAGATATACGCAGCTTTTAAAAATAGAATTCCAAGTCAGATTTTGTTCATTTTGTAAAATGCACACGTGTCTGCTTTTAGATAAGATTCGTAATCATTTATTATAAAACATGCATTGGGTTGTAAGTGTTTTATACTGTGTACTGATGGTGACTCAAGCCTGAATACTGTTTTGAGAGATTGAGTTTTTAAGGGAAGGTGATATATGCAGGAAGAGTCTGTATAGTGGAGTCAGGATTACAGGAAAATGAACAAGGGCTTTGTGTTTGCATTACACATGAACTCTGCTTCATACCAAGGAGTGAAAACCAGCAAACATCTCAGCATGTTACCGTCATAACCCAGTAAAGCTAGATGGCTAACCTTGACAACAGACACACAAGCAGAGGGGGATTGGTGAGGCTACCATGCTTTCATGTTGTAAATACCAGATTGCCTCTGGTTCTCATGGTGCCAGAGGCACATGACAAACACACAGTCACAAGGCCTTCTCCTTGGTCTCCACCTCTTGCCTTGGCCAGCTTACTCTTCCGACATCCCCATTGTTACCAGTGTTATGTTGATAACATATTATTATACTTAATCAAGTCTTTGCTAGCTTTTATTCCTACTTACAACCAATAGAGCTTCAAGTTCAAATTTTAGAAATTAGACATTTGAAGAACCATTTAAGGTTCGGAAATTGCTTTGAATATATTAAACTATGATTAGAGGCATGATCTGTTTGATGTAATAAATTGCATAAAATAATCCACCAGACTGTCTCATTGGTCTGAGAATTTATGGTAGTATTTTCCTCATGAAAGCAACTTTGTCAGATCACTGTTATTGTTGATAGAAGAGAAATTAGGAGCAAAGAGAAGGGGTTCATTCATTTGTCACAGTCCAAAGCTCAGAGAGGACGGAGTTGGGTTTTAAACCCGGGTCTGCTTGATCATAGAATTACTTGTTTGTGTCAGTCCTGGGCTATCAGAAGCATCAAAGTTTTAGAAGACTCTGAGCACACCAGATTCACTGAGTTGTGTTCACATCTCTACCCACAACTCTCTACTCCTTTTACTGGACAGTTCTGAGCCTATATTATAACTAACTGATGAACCTAGAGCCATTTTCATTTGTGGATAGATCCTTGACATGGTCATGGCATTAAGTGGGACACTGTAAAGGAACAGAACCAATTTGTGTGTGTGTGTGTGTGTGTGTGTGTGTGTGTGTGTGTGTATACAGAATCAATTGTGTGTGTGAACAAAACCAATTGTGTATGTGTGTATAGAACCAACTGTGTGTGTGAACAGAACCAATTGTATGTGTGCACGTGTGTGTGTGTGTGTACTGTGCACATGCATGCAAGCACATACATATATCCACATATAGAATAAAAAAAGGACATCTTTTCTTATAGAACAGGAGCTGAGAAGCTGATAGTCAACAATGACTGTGAATGCTTGAGAGGCAGACATCTGGAAGTTGCTCAGTTCATGAAACTGGATGCCTAGGCAGCCGCATGCCAGTGCCAGACGCCTGATAGATACTGAGAGTAACAAGTGTTCAGTTCACAGAGGAAGGATGAAGGAGCTGGAGTCTCATGTCATCAGAGCACAGCAATGGCAGAGAGAGAGAGAGAGAGAGAGAGAGAGAGAGAGAGAGAGAGAGAGAGAGAGAGAGAGAGAGAGAGAGAGAGAGATGCACTTATTCAGTACGAAGGAGAAGCAGGCAGACAACACTATATTTTCCTTGTACCTCTCCTTAACACTGGGCCCGGTGGAAGGGGCTCTCCACTTCAAGACTGGGTCTTCCCCACTAAGTCAATCCTCTCTAGAAATGCCATCACAAGCATGTCTAGAGCTGTGTCTCCAAGGTTGATTCTAGATTTGTCCTGTTGATAAAACCAATCTTCACTGTTACCTTCCTTTCTCAAGGACCCTTTCCCTCAAGTCAGGGCAGTCACTCTGGCTGTTCTACTGTCTTTTCTACATGGCCTTTTCATCCACTTCAACCTTTGTAGCACTTATATTTAAATGGGGTGTGGCATTGGCTTGGGGAAAGAGAGACTTGAGAAGCTGTTGGGAGACTTGCTGTGTCTGTCAACAATCCCACCTAGCATGTCTCTCTAACTCAGGATTCTGACCTTCAGGAGAAGGATGGAGCTGCGATGGCTGTTGAGGAGTGTAGGAAGTTTTAGAGACTGAAAGGGTAGGCTGGCTGAAACAATAGACTGAGGGTGTGAGGCTGTATGAGAGAATGGGGATGTGGGGTGACCTGGGTAGAGTCTGGGGCAGGGGCAGGGTGTGGAGATCAAGGTACAGTTTGGGACAAGTCTGATTCTGAAATGAGAGCATGTCTGAGGGAAGAAACAGAACAATGATCTTTGGTGAGGGGCCCAAGGTGGAGAGCTATGTGCGCTATTGTATACCATCTATGAAATCATGTATGTGTGATATATATATCGTGTGTGTGTATGTGTGTGTGTGTGTGTGTGTGTGTGTGTGTGTGTGTGTGTATGTGTAACTTAGAGAGTATATATATTCTGCCCTCATCTCTGAGGGTACTCTTCATGTTTACATTTAGGACCTTCCTTCTATAGACTGCCTCCTACCCCATCTCTAGTCTTATAGGCAGTGGCCGGAGGTATCTCCTTTCAAAGCCATTTTTGATAGACCCGGCAACGGTGGGCACCTGCATTGCATGACACTGAGTGATAGCACACAGGCTTGTGTGTATAGATCCTGTGTGTTCAGATCATTTATACTCAACAGAAAGCCTTGGAGTACAGAGGCCTGTCTTTACACTGCATACACATTAATTGGAGGAAAAACAAAATCTGTCTCCTACTTTGATAAGGAATCATTTAACTAAATACCCAGAGCTCTAAAATGTCTTTTAAGGACAGGACACAGTGCCCTAAACCTGGACCAAATGATAACAATTCACTGTAAATAGGAATTGGCAATGTGTTTGAAGAGTTTCCTTTCTCATTCAGCCAGAGCCAGAATCCTGTGTTTTATCCAGATGATGCGGAGAGACCCACATTCACTAAGAGACTTGAGCTGCTTTTACACCAAAGGACCCTAGCCCATAATGACCTGCCCAGAGGTGCACACTCCAACTGACTGTCAAAGCCTCTCCTTACGCTTGTTCCCAGTGGCCGTTGTATTTATTGCCTTTGCAACGTGAAGAGCCTCCACAGATGACCTCGTGCTGACCTCATTGTTGTGGTGGGAAAGAAGCTTCTGGAAGCCTCACAGCCTCTGCCTTGCCTCCTGGGCCTCCCCCATGGTTCTCTAGAACCTCTCTTTTGCTTTCCCTCTGCTTGGAAAGAACAAGGATGTTCAGCAAGCAAGCTCCTGTCTGGATTGTGTTTCCTCTGCCTGAGGCTGGGCTTTTGAATTTTTCAATAGAAAGAAAAGGAACTGTACCGGGGAATAATTTTCCCGTTGGTAGGTTCTCTGCAGGTCCTGCGGCAACAGCAGCCATGCCACACGAATACTCCAAAGTAACAGCAGAGGCTTTCATTTTCATTGCTGGCAAGTGGTGGTGACCAGTGACCCTTGATGGCCCTTCCTGTAGGACGCAGGACTCCCTCTTTGGCCACAATTAATTCTATGTTCTGAACTGAAATGACAATCATTTATTATTCTGTTTTACATATGCACCTCCGGGGAGTCCAGCTAAGAGCTCTAATTTTCTAGTTCAATTGCAGCGGTGTTCTCTGAGAAGCATTGACTGCAGAGAAGTTAAAGGATGTCAGTTCAGTGAATTATCGAGTTGTAGGCAAAAATCATCGACTTCTACGGAGTCAGGTAGTGCTTTCTGAAATATGATGCAGGCTTCCCCTTCACTCTGGGCCTGCATATTCATAAGAGGACCAAGAGTGAACTCAGGTAGGAGTGACCTATCAGGAAAATCAATGGGGTCTGGCACCTGGCTCTCTGCCTGTGGGGCCTGGCTGTTCTTAGGTACAGCCCCAGTTGCCAGTCAGCTCTGAGAGGACCTTGGCTGCCTGTCTCTTCATCCTTCCCCAAGCCTGTGCCTGCAGGAATGGAAATCAAAGCAGTTTTCAGCTGATTTAAACTGTGTCATTCAAGCTCCCATCCGCAAAAGTGTTTTAACCACATGAAATCTCTTAATTCCCTGCTTAAAATGATGATGGCGATTGCAGAGCAGCGGTGGTGGGGTCTGTTGAATTTCCCCAGCATGCATAAGAGTGCAGCGCAGCGGAGGCCCTGTTGGGGACCTCAAGCCATTACTTTGGTTAGATTAGAATTTTCCTATCAGAGTCTAGCCCCTTTTACATCAACCTTTGGAAGGATGGAAATGTCCAAAAATGTCTTTTACATGGTAAGCTTGCTGGGCATCTTACCTGGATAATTTATAGGGTTTGTGCCTGCTTTTGTTTGTGTTATTTGCACTAACAGCAACAAACACCACAAAATGTGAACTTTTAACTTCTTAGTTAGGTGAGTGAAATTGGAGGCAGATCTGGAAAGAAATAATTGGGGAGATGTAAGGACAAAACAAACAGCCGGGCAACTGGAGATGAAGGGAGGGTGAGGCTTGAAGGAAGGGAAGAGAAACAGAGACTCAGAACAGGCTGCAGCCAGGAGGGGAAGCCAGACCTGGGAACCATTGTACCTGGTGCAGGAGAAAAGAGCAGGAGGCAAGAGTGAAATGGGATGACAGGAGTGTGGGGGTGGGAGTGAGGTGGAGGAAGGCCGAGGATAGTCTGGTTAGGTGATTTAAGAATAATAGACTGACTGATGAAGTCTAGGCTGGAGGAACTAAGAAATCGATGTTGGTACCCTGTAGGCCTCCTTCAATATGCCGATCTTACTAAGGTTCAAATCTTGATTGTACATTAAAGGTTCTCAGGTTAGAGACTTGCTCAGCTCAGCGTGCTGCTGTGAGGTAGTGGAAAGAGGGAGATGGGGTCTAGTAGATAACCTTTTAATTGCTGTGCCTTAAAGGGCATAGTGTGACTCAATTCTTTTCCCCTCTCTCTTCCTCTTCCTGTTCATGAGGTAAGCATGTCTTGTTTTTCCATTCAAGTCACATTAATAACCATGGACTAAAACCTTTAAAATTATGTCTAATAATAATGATGATGATAAATAAGCCATTGACTATAACAAATATCTCAGGCATTTGTTATGAAGACCCAAAACTAACAGAAAATCCTAAGTCAATAATTGTATGTAGTGATGTGGAAACTTCCTTATGCTTAGAACCAAGGTTACACAAGACAGAAACAAGTGTATTCTCTGCTCTTTGGAAGCCTGAAGAGTTATGATAAAATTATTCTAATGTCACCTGCAAAATGATCCAACAGCAATGCTCAGAGAGTGGTGGGAATCAGGCACAAGGTGACACTGATTACCTCAAGGGAACATGAGAGGCTTCATGCTGGAGGTGGCGTTTGAACTTTATGAAGTTTGATAATTGGGTCTATATGAGAGTGTGAGAATGAAGGAAATCTGGCCTTGGAGGGGTATTTCAGGCTAGTATGTCACCATATGCACATACCACAGAAACTTAGATATTCAGTAGAATTCTTAGAATGTTTAGACATTTAAGATGTTTTAGAATAAGTTTCAGAAGGAATGCTGGGAGATAAGTGTGGAAACCCAGTTGAGACCTTGTGCCGGTAACAGATTGCCTTCTCTGCAGCCCACAAACTTCATGAAGGACTTGGAAAAAGGGTGTGTCCAAGACTATCTCTATATGTCTCAGTGTCCTCACAAGAGTAAGTGGTAGGGCTACTCTGCAGTTGCATGGTCATCCTACCCACAGCACCAGCAGATTTACTGTGACGCATTCCCTCACTTCTTTCCATGCTGCCTGAAGCTTGCTCAGGCTCAGGCCTCCAGCTGAGAGCATTGTGTAGCCTCCACATCTCCTGTAACTTTGCCACAACAATGGGCCATGTAGCAGCTGACTCTGAAATGAGTCCCATAGTCAAAATCAAATTGAAGAACAGTTTAAAGTGTGGAATTCACTGGATCCTAGTTAAAAGTCTGCTATCCAATATCACGATTCTCACTTTTCTTTGGTCTTAAGTTGACCCCCAGATCAGCCTACTTCCTTTCATTCTTCATCCTTCATGACTTAGGAGCCTGAATGGCGCATTAGGCTTGACTGTCGAGATGCTCCCTGTGCTGATGTTTCCACAGGCCAACAGAATGGGAGCAAGAGTTTAAAGATTATCCATTAGGACAATCCTTCAGAAGACTTAGTGATACTTTCTTGCCAAATATACTAGGAGTAGGTCATAAAATGAAGCTTAATCCAGTGTTTGAACAGATCAAAGCTATGTCAAAGTTATGACTTGGGATAAATCTACTTTGTTCTAGCGTTGTCATATTCTTCATGTTAAAATGACAAGGTTGAATAAGATCAAGGTGATGTTTAAGGCACCTTCCTCTCCAGAATTACAAAGCACTTCAAAGCTAGTTCATTTGGGGTTACCAGAGAAAACAATACATACTATGCAACATCAAGAAATTTCCAAGACCAGCAGATCATGATCCTGAACCTTCTGGCCATGCAGTTCAACCTGGTTCAATAAGAGCAGGACAGAGTAAACTGCGAAGGCAGGAAAAGTGCTTTTTCTCTGAGAGGTGGACAGAGATTTCATCTGCTCAATAACTTGATGAGGATGAGAAAGGGGATTGGCTGACTTTAAATGACACCAGAATACAGATTCCAGCAGCACAATAGTTTAGGCTGCCAAAGGGCAGAGATATTAGTCAAGAACAGAATACCCAAGGAGAGTTGATAGAACTTTGTTAATGTTTTGCTTAAGTAGTTTCATCTGTTTCAGACATTGCTTGCCAAAGAATAATATCTCTAAGTCTTATTTACTGTTCTATGCACTTTATATCCAAACCTCAGCCTTTAGAACAAACCCACATAATGTAGCAGGGACACTGAAGGATAAAAAGAATGAGCCATTTGGTCAATGATGAACAATCACTGAGTGTGGCGACTATAATTGGTGCATAAATTATAATTCAAACCTGGGCTGTCTGTCTAAGTTCCTATACTCCAAACTATTGTACTATACTACTTATTGTTGTTGATTATTGCTGCTATAACAGATTATTGTAAACACAACGAGCTATTCTCTTGTAGTTGCAGAGGCCAAAAGTCAAGAATGGGTTTAGAAAGTGAAAATATAATTGCAAGAGCTCTGTAAGTCATTCTAGCAAATTGTGAAAACTTAAGGACGGTGGAAACCCGTTGATGGGAAGTGAGGGCATGGCTGTGTGTTGATCTCTTTAACCCGTGTGGTCTGTCCTGACTCTGGTTGGTTAGTGCCAGATCTTAATTGAGCTAGAACAAGTAAGATAGCAGCAGGAAGCAGCAGGAGGTGGTGGAGCAATCCCTCTGGGCTGATGTATTCTGGGCTGACATACTCTAAAGGAGAAAGCAGGACATCTCCCAGTTCAGTTACTCCAATTAGTTGCTTGGCTTATCTAAGTGAATCTCACTGACCTCTCTGACCCCTAGTTTTCTTTATTGCATTTGAAAAATATGGATACAAATCTTTTGTCTGAGCTGGGAAGATGACCCAGTCCACTGCCATGTACGCAAAAGGACCCGAGTTCAATCCCCAGAACCCATGTACAAAACTGAGTAGGGTTGTCTGGACTTGTCATCCTAGCCTGGAGAGATAGAGGCAGAGGACCTCTGGGTCCTCTGGACAGCAACCCTATACTAATGGGTGAGCTGTAGGACACTGAAAGAGATCCTATCTCAAAATAAAACACCACAACCAGACAAACAGACAAAAACTCCAGGGTGCTTTACTATGGAACAATACCCAAAGTCTTCTGGTCTACTCATGCATGGACATATGAACCCCTCCCATATAAGCATGCACACACATGTCCTCTCTGTCTCTCTGTCTCTCTGTCTCTCTGTCTCTCTGTCTCTCTGTCTCTCTCTCTCTCTCTCTCTCTCACACACACACACACACACACACACACCCCCCTACACACATACACACCTCTCTATTGTCTCCCACCAAACGTAATTCTATGGAAATTTAACAAGATATTCACCAATTATTAGTGAATTGTCAAAAAGGTATTTTTCAAATACCCTGCCAACTGACAAATACAAAAACAAACGAACAAAACAACAACAACAACAAAAAAAAAACTGGATGAATCACTTAGTCTCTGAGTTATTTAACATACACACAGCGTTTTTACATGCATCTAGAGATTCAGTTCTCATGACTGCTTTATTGCACAGAGTGATGCCCACCCAATAAGAAAGTGCAGGGATGGAGACACAGAGAGGTTAATTGAGTCTCCTAGTGTCACAAGTCACATAGCAGGTGAGTATCTGAACCAAGCCTGACATGCAGGTGGCCTGGCTCAGAGTCCACTCCTAATTGCTCCATGCTGCTTTCTAGGTGGGAACAGGAGGGCCTGGAGTACACACAGAATGTGGATCTGCTCCACCAGCTGCTAAACTAGTGCAACAGAATCACACGGAATGATTTTTATCCCCAGAGCATCAGGCAGACACGTTAGGAGCCCTGGGGCCACCTCCAACACTGAACTTGACAGTGACACCCTCTCACCACTGCAGATCATGTCAGGATGGACAACTGCAAGTTGCCAAGAACTTTCACATTCTCAGCTAACTCATGACTAAAGCTGGTGGAGTCATTTCTGCCATACACTGTCCCCTCGTGGCTTTTCTGTGAAGTGATGTCTTACAAGTCTTAGATGGTTCTGACTCAGTACTCCAATTTTCCTGTCCTCCTGGTTTTCAAAACTCCACCAGTAGACCAAAGGAGAGTATAAGCTTTGATAACTATTGCCTAGTTCTTTCTCACTCTGTCTATATACTAATTATTCAAACCTAGATAACACTCTGAGCTCTAGTTTTCTTATGATCAAACAGAGTCCTGGGAAGTTAGAAGGATTGAGAGAGGCCATATGTTTAATGTTTCTTACATAGAACCCTGACTTATAGAAGCATATCACCTCCGATTATCTCCTTTTGCTTTTTTACTCTTAATTCTAGCTCAGTGCTCACCATTAAGACTCAGCCCTGCTACTTGCATGTATCTAGGGCCCTTTGCTTCTTACTACTCTCCTGTCTGCTTTCTTGCCTAGTTATTTCTCTTATAATAAGAACCACTTGCTCATCAATGCCGATGTCTTACCCTGTTCTGGATTTTTGTGAGCCTTCCTGAAACACTGCACATCCAGACCACATCCAACGCTATCGACTGTAGTCTATAGTCTACTCGCTTCTTGGGGATTATTCCTTGGGTAACATACCCTTTCCCTTTGTGTCTACTATGCTTCTATTCCTGCTCTGTCTTTCTAAAGCTCCACTGTGTGGCCCCTTCACTTACTTTCTTCTTATTCTTGACCCTTAAATACAGATAGTCCTCCAGTCATCACTATTCCCTCTCACTCTTCATCCTTTCCCAGAGTTTCCATTTCAGCTGTATCCTGCTGCATGTTTGTATGTCTGCAGCATTAGGCATTTCTCTTCTGCTCCCTAAACCTGTGTTCCTAAAGAGCGAAAGACGGACAGCTCTTCTCATGACAGCATTCTGAACGTGACACACATGTGGCTCATTCTTCACACTGGGTTCCTCAAGTAAGTCTTGGTTTGATCTTTGACTAATGGCCTCCAGCCAGCTTTCTCTTCAGAAAAGCTTTCCTGGTTAGTCCATCTTCCCTCAACAACTCAGAAAGAACTCCGTCTATATTTTCACTGTGGTTTTTTTTTCTTGCAGTCTAGAGTAACTGGCAAGCAAAGTTCTAGTCAGTCGTCCATGGGTTTAGACAATTAAGGGACCTCCCTTCTAGACAGTGAACTCCTTCTAGGCAGAAACAGGGTGTTATGTGGCCAAGAAGTCAAAGCTCTCACCACACATTTGGACACTACTGCTCTTCATGAGAAGATTTGGTTTCACCATTTCACCAAGGAGTCTATAAATGTACTGAAGACAAGATGTAGTCTATGCATTTTTGTATGGCAAACGGTATTTACCTGAAATAGAATGAAAAAAAAAACTTCTACGTTGAATACAGTGACTTGTAATTCTTTTACTGGCTGTTATGAGTTGCAATATATTCCTATCATCACACACATACATTGAAGTACCACAGCATAGGATGTGACTCTGTTTGGAATTAGTGTTTTCATGGAGGTCATCAAAATAAGATAGAGTCTCTGGGTGAGCCCTAATGTGGATTCACTGATGTGCATACAAGAAGAGGACAGCTTATCTGTACACTAGTGCATCCAGATTAGGGATTCACACAGCTCTGGGGGCAACAAAATGAGGACACATAATAGGGTAGCCATTTGCAAGGCGAGGAGAGAGACCTCAGATGAAATCAACTTCTGGAACCTGGATCTTAGTCTTCTAATATTGAGAACTGTGTCCAAATAAATTATGCTCTTTCCGTCATCCAGTCCATGAGATTTTGTCATGACAACACTACCAGACTAATAGTCTAGCTAAATGTAGCTGACCAGTTTTGTGAATGAGGAATAATGTTTCCTTTGGACTTGACATTTAAAAACAATCCCATTCTTACTTTTATTTATATAGGTGGTTCAATATCAGACAATGGGTTGAATGAATAGAATATTTCCTTCTCCAACCTAATGGCAAGGGGGCATTTATCAGTGGTTACTGGCATTAAAATCTAATGCCTTCTTCCATGTAAGTTCTCATTTTCTATTCTCCTTTTCCGTTCTTATTCTTCTCTTCTTCCTCTTATATTATCTCCTTCTTTCCTTCTTCCTCCTTTCTCCTCATCCTCTTTCTCCTGCCTCCCCCAACACCCCTTTCTTGCTGTCTAAATCTTACAACAGTAGAGCAGAGATTTGAAATTTAAGCCCCAAGACAGCCTATGTTGACTATAAAACAAAGGAGACGATTTGGTCTCTAAAAAACTTGCAGCTTGATAGCAAAGGAGATAGGAATGCCATGTTCAATTTCTGCCCCAGAGTGGATGTGTGTGTATGGCAGAGCCCAGAGACTGACTCATCGCACAGGCTTAACAAAAGAAATGTCCAGGTGTATACAGTAAGAATTTTTTTTGAGCTGTTCTTGCTGTTAACAATCTGGTTTCATATACCCAGATGATTATATGTCATAGACATCAAAAGGAGGTCAATAAAATCCAGGCTTTAAACTTTGACAATAATTTGAGCTGAATAATAGTTGAATTTCAGAACTGAGTTGTCATGGTGAGAGCCATTGAAGAGGAATAATTATCTTATAACTCAGTTACTGTCCTGCTGAACTCACAGCAATATCCCTAACCCCATGTCTAACTCACTAAGACCAGACTGTATTTAGTCAAGCTCAACAATATTACTTTTATATTACTTTATGTATATATTTGTATTCACAGCCAAATATATACGTAAATGATTTGAATAAATAGGCATTCAGTGAAGCTAATGGAGAGAAGGTGCAGGTGGTTTAGGCAGCTCTGAATTACATGTTCTGAGAGAAAATAGTGAAGCATTATTCAAGTATTCTCAAGAGCAAAGTATACAGTGAGGTTAGCAATAATTTTTTTTTTTTTGCAGTTTAATGTATAGGACAATGAAGCTATTTGTTTCCATTATTTTTGTGAACTAAAATTTTCCTCTCATTTCTCTTGGGTAATACCATATATTTTCCCCTTTATTAATCCATAACAACACCATGGTGTACTTTGCTAATCAAAAATGCACACTGCATGATAATTTGTAATCTCATAAATATAAGCTCCCATATTTTATCAAATGTACTAGCAAATACTGAAATATACCCAAACACTACATATAAATCTGAACATAAAGGAAATGAAGGTGGATCAAAAATACTGAGAAGTATTCAAATGGAAACTGGCTTTATTTTAAACACAATTTAATAGATAGAGGAACATTTTTGGGGTGTGTTGAGAGGGGTAATGAATGACAACCTTCGCATCAAGAGGAGATATTTTTCAAACCATTCTAAGAAATGAAAGAAGGGGCAAGGGATAAGATTTTTATAATTATTCTATGAAATGGAAGAGAAGAGAAAATGAAGAATTAATGAGAAGAATCCTGTGCTTAATGATCTACCTCCCTCCCTATTGAAATAAACAGAGAAACTAGATTACAAAGCATCTTTGAATAGCTGTAGAAATAAAGGATGTCAACATGGCAGACATTGCTGCTGACTAGAATTCACATGGCAGCATACCTGAGATATCTAGCTTAACTAGTTCCTCCTCTCTGGGGAAAATATGGTGAGAGACAATTCCGAGTCTGTATCTCGGATGGAGGAGGCAGAGGACAAGGCAGCATGCTCAGCTCTCATATCTGTTGTCTATCAGGACAATGGATGAATGGCAATTGAATGGCTGCAAGCTGTGTCCTGCAAAAGGACAGGAATGCTGATGTCTGTGTCTGGCTGGGGCAATCCCAACACTGTGCAGATGCAATACTTAGGAGAATGCTGACAGAGGTACCCAGAGCCCTACTCTCTTGTCACTGTCTTCCTCTGACTGCTTGGGCTGCAGTAAGTTATAATCTATTACATGTAAGATTCGTTCTCTCCTTCTAAAGGAACACAGGAACTGAGAAAGGGACACAAGCCTCTGATGAGTCAGCTCACTCCTCCTTGGCTAACAGTTGACAATAGTATTTAAATGTCCCTGATCAAAAATCTGAAAACTTTTTGAGCAAGAATGTGATGTCACCGTGATGGCTTTATTTTTAGTTTCCAACTTCACTGTGTCTGGAATGAACTATAATCCAGAAATGGAGGGCACACTTGTGATCCAGAACTTGAGGCAAGAAGACAACATGCCTTCGATCTGGATCTTGAGGCTGGAAGACACATGCCTTTCATCCAGACCTTGAGACACAGGCACACCTTTAATCTGGGCCACACCTTCTGATGGAAAGACAATGGAAGAAGGAAGAGGGTATGTTCATTCTTTGTCTGCTTTCCCATGCCTTGTCAGCACATCCATTTCTTCACTGGCAATGAGGCCTACTTCTTCAGGATTCCAGCACATACAGAAAACCAGCCGAGACACCCAGTCTCATGGGACTGAGCAACTCTAGATGCTTAGACTTTCCGTTTATAGCTAGCCATTGTTGGACTACAGCCTATAAGACATTCCAATAAATTCTCTCTCTCTCTCATTCTCTCTCTCTCTCTCTCTCTCTCTCTCT
>CABHPR010151368.1:13877-24852 GCA_902168415.1 Peromyscus melanophrys | reverse complement strand
CCTATCTCTCTCTCTCTCTCTCTCTCTCACACACACACACACACACACACACACACACACACACACACCACACACATATGTAGATAGATAGATAGATAGATAGATAGATAGATAGATAGATAGATAGATAGATAGGTAGATGAATTGATTCATTCCATAAGTCTGTGACTCTAGAAAACCCTGACTAATACAGATTTTTACTGATGGAAAATTCCACATCTTACCTCATGTGACAAACTACAGTCAAATTATCCATTTGCTCTTTGAAAGAAAATGAGTGAATCATAAAGGTAAGTACCACATTTATCTCAGATTTGAAGTCCAAGGAGTAAAGAAGAGTATGAGAATCACTGGAGCTACTAGGGGTGAGGAAGAGGGAGGTAAAGTGAGCCAATAGTGACAGAGAGAGGAGTGTGATCCATACAATCTGAGTATGTTATGTGGATATGTGGAAATGTCATGATAAGCTTCCTCTCTGTATAGTGAATACATATGAATGAAAATGTAGGTCCAGCAAATTATTATGTAAGATAACCTTCTGGATTTGTGCATAAACTCTATATGATACATAAATGAACATTGTGCTAGAACTTGAGTCACATCCAAAATACATCACTGTATATACTCAATGGTTCTAAGTATATTTTTAAAATTTCTAAGTACATGTGAGAAACACTAAAATGGACCCAACAGGTTGTATTTATACATTTATATTTATGTACACTTACATATAGATGTAACAGTAATAAAGAATAAAGAATAAGAGGCCATGAACTGGAGAAGTGAGAAGGACATGAGAGGCATTGAAGGGAGAAGGGAAAATGTAAATATGGTACTCATATATGAAATCCTCAAACAAATTAAGTAACTAAAAAGTCCAAAATTTGAAATGCTTCTTATCACAAGCACTTTGGATAAGGAATATTCAAGAATATTCAATTTAGACTTTCTTTCTTTCTTTCTTTCTTTCTTTCTTTCTTTCTTTCTTTCTTTCTTTCTTTCTTTCTTTCTTTCTTCCTTCCTTCCTTCCTTCCTTCCTTCCTTCCTTCCTTCCTTCCTTCCTTCCTTCCTTTCTCTCTCTCTCTCTCTCTCTCTCTCTCTCTCTCTCTCTCTCTCTTTCTTTCTTTCTTTCTCCTTCTCTCCCTCCCCTCCATCTTTCCTTCCTTCCTTCTTTCTTTCCTCCCTCCCTCTGTCCATCCCTACTCTCCTCCTTCCTTGCTTTCCTCCTCCTCCTTTTTCATCTTCTGCTGCTGCTCCTCTTCCTTCTCATTCAACTTAGACACTGTTTTCTCTCTCTTCTTCTTTTCCTCCTTCTCCTTCTTATCACCATTATATTATAATTATTATTTGCATCTATTTGTGTGTGTGTGTGTGTGTGTGTGTGTGTGAGAGAGAGAGAGAGAGAGAGAGAGAGAGAGAGAGAGAGAGAGAGAGAGGGAGAGAGAGAGGGAGGAGAGAGAGAGAGAGGGAGAGAGAGAGGGAGGAGAGAGAGAGAGAGAGAGAGAGAGAGAGAGAGAGAGAGAGAGAGAGAGAGAGAGAATGCATGCACATACCTGCATGCCACTGTGATCATGTGGAGATCAGAGGATAAGCCATGGGAATGGATTCTTTTCTTCAACCATGTGAATTCAATTATTTTTCTTTTAAGGGAAAGAAAACAGGAGAGAGAAAAAAGTAAGGCCTATAGACAAGTAGCATTGTTTTTAAATAAATAAAGAGCAAACTATTTTTGAGAATTAGAACGATGACTTCCAATAGAAATATGGTGACTGAAAGCAGGTGCTGATTCAAGGGGTCACTACAGTCCTGATGACATTGAGGGGAAATATGAAGACTGTGGAGGATCCTGTAGAACCCAGCATCAAACTTACCAAATTAAAATTTCAGCCTTACCAGCGAATATCAGGTTGACAATTGCGTTAAATCAAATAAGTGGTTTAGAAGAGGAGTGCAAGTGTAGAATTATCTGGAAGTCAAAAGAAAAAGAAAGAGATGAACATGACATCTCAGGTAAGAGACAAAGGAAGTTAAAAGGTGATATTTACGTGTCATAGGATATCTAGAGAGCCTCAGTGTGGAGAACAGGAATAAGAAAGGGGAAATATGATCAAAGACAACAGCAGAGAAAAGATCCAGGATTTAAAATGTGAAAGAATACTGTGTCTCAGATAAATCCCATGAAAAGAAAAGCTGATGTGGACTAATCATGTGGGCTTTTCCCAGTTGCAGAATACAGAGAAATGTGGCCTATGTTCAGGATTTTTTTTCTGATGATTAAAGCATAATTAACTCATGCTTGATGAATGACCACCACTTAATAAATGAAATCAAAACTCCAGAAAACACAATCACACCAACAGGAAGCCGAAAAGCAAAGCCGAGATGGAGATAATTGCTTTAAGTGCATTTGCAATATTTGCCAATTACTTTTTCCTTTGTCTTTGAAGTAGACTCTATCTAACATTAAGTATATTTTTAACAGAATGTATATAAGTTGAATTAAAAAGAACTTGGGACATAAGTGCCATGTCTACTTGCTTAATTATCTTAATGGAGGTATGAATCTATAATTTAAATCTTTGATATGAAGACCACCGAAATGCAAAGAAGTAACAATACTTCTTAACTCACTAAATAGAAAATATAGCAAAGTAACCAATAAAGAAAACCCCACAAGAACAAAAAGAAACAAAAGGAATAGAAAAGAAACTCAAGGAGATCTTCACAGCCTCTCAGGGAAGACAGATGAGGATGGACTCTTCAACGCAGTGGATGTGAGTTTCCCTTATGCTCAGATAGAGCTACACCTCAAAAGGAAACCATATGATGCAAAAATGAAATGCCTTCCCAGGCAAAAATTACAAGAATTTACAAAATTATATATCCAGTGATGAAGTTGGATGGATAGGGAGGTGAGGAGGATCTGAGAGGAATTGGGAGGAGAAAATAATATAATCAAACTATATCATATAAAACCTTTTTAAATTAGAAAAACAAAGTTATATCAACAAAAACAAAAATAACTAAAGGGTAGTCATAGGCCTTAAACTAAGCAAATTTTAAAGGTTGAAAATAGCAAACAGGACAAAGGGGGTATTTTTTATATTAATAAAGTATTTGGTCATAAAGAAGTTTCATCTGGTAAGTATCATGGGGTCAAAAATATAGGAAAAAGGGCTGGCATTTTAAAAGAAAAACAGATACCCATTTTTCATAGAAATTAGATATAAGCACAATGAATTTCAGAGAAGATGTTGTAATAGGAGACACTGTGATGTGGTCAAATCATAACTCTTTCTAATGGCTGAACTCAGACTAAGCGGTACTCACAACTTGTTCTTCTGTGAACTCGATCCAGTAATTCTCCAGATCTATCTAGATATATATGAATATATAATTCTCAAGTAAGAACCCCTTCCTGTTAAAAACAGAGTTTATGTAAACCTCATATACACTTGAAAGGAAAATCATTTAGTAATTTGAAAGCATTTTTTTTTTGCTAACAAAATTTTAATATTACTTGCAGAGGGTAGGGTCTACCTAAAAACTGAAAATAATCTACTGGAGGTAGGGAGTAAACCACTTAGAACCAACAAGAGTTCAGAGGGTGGCCAGCTTTAAATTAAAAACAAACTAATATACCAAAATAATCAGAGACTTGCTCTTGCAGAAATAAACAATAGCAGCCTGTATCATATCACAAGAATAAAGTTGGCCTAGGATGTGGAACCCAAGCAAGGCTGTCTATGAAACTATATTGAAAACTAAAAAAGACTTAATATGAACAGAGACAATGTCATGAAGCCAAATCTGGGGTTAGAGAGATGGCTCAGTGGTAATAAACACTTGAGGCTCTTTCAGTGGACCTATGTTCCATTGGCAGCTTCAGCATGGCAGTTCACAAACCATCTATAAATTCCAGTTCCAGGGGATGCAACCCTCTCCTGGCCTCAGTGGGTACTGCAAGCACACCAACCATATACATGCAGGCAAAACACCTATACACATAAAACAAAAATAAAGGCAGAGAAAAAAAAAAACCCTATCTATTTAAACTCTTATAAAATGATGTTTAAAGTACATCAGGAAAGCTAATGAGGTGATGGATACCCAAAAGTTTTTGGAAGAAAAAGGTAGAATGGAGAACTTAGCCTTGTCAGAAATTAAAATGTTTCAAGTTATAATAAACAAATTGGAGGGATGGCAATATGAAAACAAGCAGACAAATAGGTCGGGATGGAAAGTTCTCAGATATATCTATGCACAGATTTTGAACTTAGAGCGTAAGGAGGACATGTAAAATCATCAGGAAAACAATGAATGGCTAAGTCTTGGTGAGGAAATATGAATGTTGAAGGGCCATTGTTGCTGTTTTAGGTTTTAAACACCCTATTAAGATTAAATTAATTACTGGACATAGTGGTGCATGCCTTTAATCCCAGCACTCAGGAGGTTGAGGCAGGTGGGATGTCTCTGAGTATCTACATATCAAGCTCCAGGTCAGACAGAGTTACATGGTGAGACCCTCCCTCAAGGATGGATGAATGGATGGATGGGTGGGTGGGTGGGTGGATGGATGGATGGATGGATGGATGGATGGATAGATAGATAGATAGACAGATAGATAGATAGACAGATAGACAGACAGATATGTATGTATATATATCGATATGTAGATAGATATGTATGTATATATATTGATATGTAGATAGATGATAGCTATATAGATATGTAGATATATATATCGATATGTAGATAGAAAAAATGATAGATATCTAGATCTAGATAGTTATCTAGATAGATAGATGATAGATAAATAATAGATAGATAGATAGATAGATAGATAGATATAGATAATTTTTCTGGCTGGTGAGATATCTCAGTGAGTAAGGATGCTTGCCCCTTGGCCTGGCAACCTGAGTTCAATCCCTGTGACTCTCAGAACTCACATTGTAGAAAAAAAAAAAAAACCAACAACCCTGATTTCCAGAGGTTGTCCCTCTGAACTGTGCACATGCACCATGGAAAATGTATGCATGTGTACTGGCATGTGCGCGCGCGCACACACACACACACACACACACACACACACACACACACACACACACTAAATAACTAAGTATAACATAAAAATAAAAATAATTCCACTTGCTGGCGTATGTGCGTACTTCTTTGAATATACTAAAAAAGAACAGTGAAAGAAATAAACATGGAACATTCATTGTACATGCCAAAATCAACAAGAGCTTGGGAAGACCCATCATGGGAGTAGTTGAGTAGATGGGATAGCCATTGTGATGTACTTTTGTGGAGACCCTGAAAATGCTGGCATCAGTCCATGTTTGCAGCAGCACTATGCTCTCTGCTTATGGTAAGTCACATGAAAATCGCTTCAGTAAGTAACATGTGAGACATGGCACCTCTGAGTAAATTATGGGAAGACATGCTCTCACTCCAAAGGATATAAACCATCTTGTTTTCTATCTTTTTTTCTTTGTCTTTATTTTTCCACATTATTTTTGACAAGCGATATTACCTTCTACTATTAAAAATAATGGTATTCATCTCTATGGGAAAACATGAATGGAGGAAAAGGAGAATGGGTCTGAATTCTGGCGCTACCTCCTCCGTGTTGCTTAAATGAAAATAATGCAATTTGGAAATGGAGTGGTTTGAAATATAAAGCAAATGCTACCCCTCTTCCTTAGTGCAATGAGAGTCCAGGTATCAATGTCTTGTCTCTCATGAATTTTGAGTGTTTACAGGTGAATGAGTGTGTGCTCACTCCCCGACAGACACCCCTTCACAGATACAGGCACCAGTGTCCTGCACTCTGATCCATTTGCCTGCTCCATTGTGTTGACCTCTGTCTAAGTTGCTCTCCAAAATTGGTGATCATAATTTGTGTTTATCAGGTTAACAAGAAATGATACCTTGCTTTGTCTTACATGGCTTTGAGTTTAGTTGACTATACTCTTCTCTGTCTTTATCGGCTGTTTATACGTCTCTACGTATATTTATATCAGTTGTCTAGTTTAGTTGACTATACTCTTCTTTGTCTTTATCGGCTGTTTATACGTCTCTATGTGTATTTATATCAGTTGTCTAGGCCTCCATTGTCTTATCTACTTTGTAATGAATGGTTCTGAACTTCTTGAATATTACGGATATTTTTCTGCCTTGTGATGTATGCAAGTTTATTCAGTTCTTTTTTTGGCTCATTTTGTATGGAAATAGAGACACTAAACATTTTAAGTATTAGTATTGAACAAAATTTTATTTTTAGCTTCTGTTTTTTATACTAACTTAGAAACATTTCATGATTTCAATATTTTGATAATTATTTATGTCCATATTATGCACATATATATTATTTCTTCTACGACTTTATTAGTTTCTTACTTGGGTAACATAAGGAATTAAATGTGGAACATAAAGCATTGGTTAAAGAAATACCCACTTACCTCAAAGTAATTTCTCATGAATTGACTTTAATATAATATAATGTCAAACCATTTTAACACTTTAACTGCACAATACTTTTTATTTTATTTTTAAGATTGTAACATAATTACAACATTTCTCCCGTCCCTTTCCTCCCTTCAAACCCTCCCATATACCCTTCTATTCTCTTTGAAATTCATAGTGTCTTTCTGCATTAATTTTTATTACATGTATACACATACACACACACACACACACACACACACACACACATACACACACACACACATATATGTGGTTTTAGTCATTTTATTGCTGGGCTTTATCAGCATTTTCTAAGATTACACATATGATTATAAGTATGTATGTGTGCCCATATATACATATAAATATTCTTATAGAAAAACCTTTGCATATACATCATTATGGAAAAGAGGCCCTTGTATTTATTTGAATCATGTAAGAGATGACTATTAATTTGGGGAAATTTTGGACATTTTTTAAAATTGAGCCTTCACTTGACATGAAATAGTTTCTCACTATTTTAAAATTTATCTTCTTATGGATTATAAAGCAGGCTCGGGTTGTTTTTAAAGTATTTTATTTAGGGGAGTGGCATGTATAGATTTGACTTTTTCATCCACTGTATCTTCTGGTAGTCGTACTTTTTATACAAGAAAACTATTTTACTGCTAACTGCGCAAATTTGTTAAAATGTTCTGCCTTTCACTATGTCGCATGTGGATTGTCTAGAGTTTTGTGAAATAACAACTGTCACTCAAAAAATAATGGGACTGTTTCTTGATTTCAAGCTCACACAGCAATTGTATCTCCCTCCACACCACCCAACTAATTACATAGTTTTACACTTGTTTAAAGATAAGTACAGAAATGGTGAACATTCCTGTGTTGTCTTTAACATTACAGAAAAGGCTTTTAGGGTTTCCATTAAGCATATTTCTGGCTTTCGATATATATCTATATATATTTTTTTGCCTGGTCTTAAGAAGCTTGTACCTATTTCTACTGAGTTAATCTTTTACCCCAGATTAAAATTGAGGTTTAGAACTAAAACTGAAGTCTCTTTGCCTGGAGGTCAGTGAGTTTTCCCAGAAATAGCCATCTGAAAATGACCTGCTCGCTGTATTCTAAGTGCCTCATGCATACGCTTTGGGTCAAAAATCTGCCCCCATCTCAGAACGTTCTTGCTCTGACTTCTACAGTCCTGGTGGGAGCAAATGCAATTGTCCAGTAAGAATATAACAGCAGACCCAGCGCTTTTGATACTATAGCTAGGAATTAGAAGATTTTAAGGCCCAAGCTTAAGCATTATGCTGACGCATAGAAGGGGACCCATCATGAAATTTCTGTAGAAAATAATCTGTCTTACATATCACAGCCCCACATAGATACAGAGTGTGTAGCTCTTGTGAATCATTTCAAGGGTACTTTTTTTTTTTTTAAAAGAATATCCCAAGGTTTTTTTTTTTGTTGTTGTTGTTTTGCTTTGTTTTTTTTTCAACCCGTGAAAGTTAAACCTTTTAAAATGTATAACTGTATGTCCAGATTCAAAGACCATTTCGGTAAGAAGCCAAGTGTCTTGTTCTTATAATGATAAAACAGGCCAATCTCTGTGTCGGGTTAGCTAAATTGAAAGCGCATGAAATCCCCCCTGGATGCAATTATTTCTCAGGTAGCCTTTTAAATAATGCCCGTGTTTTGCGCTCAAATAAGCTGATCAATAGTTGCTCTGGTAGCCTATCTCACCTGTGCCGGTGTCTCTGAATCATTCCTATAGATAAATCAAAATGGGAAAGATATATTAAATGCCCCTCCTTCCAGTTCCTGGAGGCATACACTGAAGAGTGGGCGGTAGGAAGCAGAGATTTCTACAAACAACCATGTTAAGAGGGAAGCGGGCTACCTGGAGACAATGACATCCATGCACAGAGAAGGGTCAAACTGCCCTCTCCCTTGCAGCACCATTTTGGTTTGGTCGTGGAAGAGGGATTAGTCCCTGGTGAAGTAACAACATTATAAGGGACACACACATACTCCCTTCCCCTTGTTCCCATGACCCCTCCCACCATGTCCTCATAGGGAATAGCACTAAACTGCTTGTAGCCTAGCTTCCTGAGGCCTCATGAGACGGCTCTCTTTAATAGTGAATAGGGAGGGAGTTGGAGCCTGTGGAAATTCAGGATGTTCAAAAGCTATGAGGATTGTTATGAATGAAAGTGTTGAGGGTATCATGGCAACCCACAAGGCACAGGGCTTAATGGAGACCACTCAGCTGGCCTTCCCAACAGCTGAGAGGAACAAGCATTTGTGATTATAACATGACCACAGGCTACACAAAAGATTTACAGTAGGTAAGCAATTCAGGCATTACCTTTCTTCTATCTCACCCCAGAACATGAACTTAAAAGAACAGGAGTTGTCAAATATATATACCCACCAATTCTCCTGCATGATGGCATTAGGCAAAGGAGGAGTTGATTTGGCTCAAACAAGGAAAGGTTAGAAACTCCATTTTATATAGTCTTTCCTTTGAAGTCCCTCCAAGGAAGACGGACACAATGAATTTGTTCAATGGACAAGTGAACTTCCCCATACAATCTTGTGGATTCTGTAAACAGGCCAATATACCAAGTGTTCATTAAACTCCTGATGAGTCCACTAGTAGGCAAAGGTAGTTTGGAGTGTAAAGGTGGTAATGGTTTGGAAGAGTAATGTCTCTCATAGGTTTTCATACTCGAATACTTGGTCCTTAGTTGCCAGTGCTATTTGGAGAGGTTGAGAAAGGGTTAGGAGATGAACCTTGCTGGAGGGAGTGCACCATGTTGCGGGGGCTTTGAAGGGTTATAGCCTGGTCTCACTGCCACTTTTATTTCTTCACTTGTGCGAGGCTGGAGATGAGACCTCTCAGCTTCCTGTACCAGCCTCCTCCTGCCATGCCTTCTGCATTATTGTGGACTCTCCTTCTAACACTGTAAGCCAAAATGAACTCTTCACTGCGCAAGTTGCTTTTGGTTGTGGGTTTGTTGTTGTTGTTCTGTTTTTTGTTTTTGTTTTTCTCATAGCAAAGAAAAAGTACCTCATGCAAATGGTTTGCAAAGTCTCTCCCCTAGGAGTGGCAAAGTGAAACTTAAGCCTGTGTCCATCTTGTTTGCAAGGCCATATTTAATAACATATTATATACTTCCACTGCACATGGGATAATGGACCCATACCAAGTGCTGGACAGAACTGCCTTGAGGGTATGGAGCAGTCAAAAGTAGGCTCCTCTGAGTCCCCGCCCAGGACTCTGCCTGTAATAGTCTACTATGTGGCATGTAGATAGAGTTTCCACCTTTTCAGAGTCAGTCTCATTTTAACAACATTCAGGCAATCAATTTTACCTCCCAGATTGGTTCTCTGAGACTAGGGCCACTTCTAAGGATTCCTCAGGAAAATGAGAAGATTCTCTGGATACCCACAGGAGAGGCTGGGTATTGGTATGGCTGTGTGATAAGCTCAGTTCAGTTGCTCCTGATTTAGTGCTGCTCTTTCTCTGCAGAGCTTGCTGCTTGTGACCCTAAGAAAGTATGAGTGTATTAAATCACCAGGCAAGGCCTGCCTGTCTGAGCCCGTGTGCTTGTCCATCTCACCACGTGACTCATTTGCAGATGTTCTCCTTATCAGGCTAGCCTTGTAAAAATGGCCAGCAACTCAGGGACTGACTACACCCCAGGAGCCTTCTGGATTTTTAGACCCTAACAGCATTGTGTCATCTTATCACATCACTTTCAGGGTGAGGTTAGGATACACTGAGTATACAGAGGCTGCTCTGTCAAGGAATGGCTTTGAATTCTAGTCCAGAGCTCATACAGCTCCCCCATCAAGTGGAGGAGCAGCAGATATCATATCCTGAGGAGCCAGATGCACAAGGAAAGCAGCTGTCTCCTGAGAATCTAGAAAATTGAAAGGCAGCAGTGTGCTTAAATCCACACAGACACCCAGCAACAGTACATCCTGTGCATATATGTGAACAGAGGTGCATGTAAGTGCATTTGCACACATTCCTCTGCATGCGTATTCACGAACACAAACTTCTGAAAATCTAGGTCTCTGTTTCTGCTACCTACCTTTTCACAGCATTACTTTCCATGCAGAATTACCTTTCTAGAGCACTTACCAATCACACTGTTTGGGGATATTTTGCTGAAGATAACAGTGGCCCTGTGGTTCTGAAGGAAAAGGTTTTTTTTCTGTATTTAGTAGTAAAATGTCATTATGTTCATAATTCACAGTTAAGTGCTTAAACAAAAAATATATCAATAAATATGATAAATTATTAAAAATGCTTTTCAGTGGTTAAGAGCACTGGCTGCTCTTCTAGAGGACCATGGTTTGATTCCCAGCACCTACATGGCAGCTCACAAATCCCTGTAACTTCTGTCCCAGGGGAACTGACACCTTCCTGGCCTCTGTGGGCACTGCATACACCTGGTGGACACTGCACACACCTGGTGGACACTGCACACACCTG
>CABHPR010151367.1:13131-57236 GCA_902168415.1 Peromyscus melanophrys | reverse complement strand
GGCCCATTACTGGAGAGGAGGGAAGGGCTAAAGGAGCTGAAGGAGCAGCTGTCTGCTGAGGTCGGTACACTGGGGCCTCATTAGCAGGGTCCAGAGCAGAGAAGGGTTCCTCTAGTACAGACTTCATAGATAGGAGGAGGTGAGTAGGAGAACAGGAAGACCAGAGGGAAGGTTTGGAGGGAAGGTGAGAGAAGGGTAGGACATAGGGTTCCTCCTTCCACTTACCTGTTCGCTGGCAAAAGTTGCAAAGGTCCTGAATAATATTGGGATCCAGGCTTCCAGTAGGTGGCCACTTTGATTGGTTATCTAAGAGGTATTGGGGCTAGATCTGACTGCAAAGGCAGATAAGTTTAGAAGTCCTTAAGTTGGGTGCTAAGTGTAGAGGCCTAAGGTTTTCCAAGAGGCATCCTAGGGGAGAGCTTGGAGATATGGTGCTAGGTGCAGTTCCCATGAGAGAGAGAGAGAGAGGCAGAAAAAGAAGATCCGAAGGTCTGAAATTCCTAGCATCCTGAGAATTCAGAGAGAACAGGATTGAGGAGGCACAAGCTGTCCAGTGTGTCATCATTCAAAGAACAGGGGCCAAGGGCTGAGTAAGCACAAGCTGTCCCATACATTGTCATGCCAGAACAGGGGCAGAGGGCTCGCTCCAAGCCTGGGGAGAGATGTGATTGCCTGGTACCAGGGCTTGTTGACAGGGCCGAAAGGTGAGAATCATGCTCAAGAGATCAAGCCTCACTCGTAGGAAATGGCCAGGGGTGAATATCAGTGAAGGGGGTTAACCATAGCCTTAAAGACTGTGGTTGGGTGTTTTCCTACCTCCAAGGACACCAGAGGGGTGCTGGATGCTCAACAGTCACTACTACAGGTCCAGGGTAACATTTATGCCAACTGGGAGAAGGGGAACTTACTATTCCTTGCCGGTGATGGATGGAGAGTTCGGCAATCAGTTAGTTGGAAAGTGAAGTTGTTGAAGGTGAACTGAGACCAGGGTCCCATCATGCCTCAGACCACATGCTGGTGGGAGGGACTGCCAGAAGAGCCTACCAGAGTCTCGGCACCAATGTAGTAGTTTAGCAGTGGCAATGAAAGTCACATCATGCTACAGAACTCGCATGCGAGGTTTATTGGGAGAGGGGAAGAGGAAGAGGGTGCAGAGGCTGTCCTCTGTGGGGTGGGGGTGGGGGAGAAGCAGCAGAGAAAGAGAACAGGAAACAGTAGGAGCTTGTCTTTTATGAGAGAATGTAGCACATGTCCACAGGGAGTGGCTGTAGCTGATGATGTATCCTGTCAGGACCCTGAGCAGGGCCGCATAGATGCCCAAGTACTAACAAGTGCATATGCATAGGGAATGCTCCTAGTGGCTGCAGTTGAGGACCCTGAGAGCAGGCCAGCATAAACCCTGAATGCTGACACTTATCTCACAAAAATTTGAAAATCTTGGAATGCATGTTAAATTTTATAAATGTTTCATAGCCAAGATCCATCAAGGAGATTTCTAATAGAAACAAGTCTTGTTTTAGTAACATAAATATTCCTTAATCAGAGACATGTCCTTTTATTGTAAGCGTAACCATGTTTATTAACTGATGTGCAACCCTAATTAGTCTTATCTACAAAAACTCAGAGTCAGATATCAAGGGTGAAAGTTGAAAGATCAGAGAAGCAGAGCGGCAGCCCCTAGAAACTTCTTACCTCTATGAATGCTCCATCGGAATGGGGAGATCCTGTCTCTATCTGTCTTATATTCTTGTCTCCAACTCCCTAGTGCTTGGATTAAAGGCCTGAGGCTGCCATGTGCTGGGATCAAAGGTGTGTGCTCCCACTGCCTGGCCTCTATGCTTAACTAGTGTCTAGCTCCACCCTCGTATCCCCAGGCAAGCTTTATTTGTCAGAACACAAACAAAATATCATACACCAATTAACTGTATGTTAGTAGGACCTTTTCATATTTATAGGTAGGATTGCTCTATACATTTACATTCCAGTGTTGTTGATATGGGGTCAGGCATCAAGGTTCAGAAAAATGTTTTTCTTTAAGACAACCTAGGAGACCTCTGTTGGGTCATATGGGGGGATAGTTTAACTTGCA
Source organism: Peromyscus melanophrys (assembly GCA_902168415.1). Lineage (NCBI taxonomy): Eukaryota > Metazoa > Chordata > Mammalia > Rodentia > Cricetidae > Peromyscus > Peromyscus melanophrys. The sequence goes on along the minus strand of CABHPR010151367.1, from coordinate 55,147 downwards.
TTTTTGGTAGAGATTCCAGAACACTCTGGGAATATACCTGCATCCAGGGATGCTGGCTGGGCAGGAATTCTCGGAAATATTCTTGTTTCTATGAAAAATTACATGTTTGGGATTCTGAGATACATCTGAAACAAATTTTAGAAAATTTACTTTCCAGAAAGTAATCCATTTGAAATTTTTTCATTCTGCATCACAGAGTTGAAGTTTCTAGGTTTATAATTAAAAACCAGATAATTATTATCATGTATACTCATGAATAAAGAGAATTTCTTTTTCAATAGATAGTAATTGCATGATTCTTCTATTTGTTTTGTATGTCTTTGGTATTGATCTGATAAAAATAAAGTCAATATCTTCTGCTATTTGCCATCTATGTTCTCTATGTTATTAGTATTGAAACTATATTAGCTATTTAATTGATAATCATACATTACCACTTTTAAAAATAAAATAAAGTCATACTTTGCTTCATACAGATTCATCCCCAAGTTCATTTCTGGACTGTGAATCAGGAGCCCAGCTGTACTTTTGTAGAAATCTCTGCAAAGGAGTCAACTGCACTCCCAATGATGCTGAGTTATGTCTCTTACTACCACAGGCAGAGTCCATATTTACAAATTTTCCTGCTTGGTTAAATTTACTAGTTGCCCAAATTAATCCATGAGGGCACTTCTGCAGCATCTTGCAAACACATTCATATTTGTGAAGATTTTGAGTCATCTGAAGAGCCTGTCCCAAGAGAGGGAAAACCAAGAGATGTTCTGATTTCTTGTTCCAACTCTCACATTGCAGACAAGTGTCCTTTGAAGGGCTTTAGTGGTGGCATTTGTATTTTTGTATTTGTTGTTGATGGTTTCACTGTTTGAAGTGATCCCAGACACAGAGCATAAGTGGTATTTAGTGTTCCTTAGCACACTGTGTGCCTTTTTGTGTCCTTGTGACTCTCCTTGTATAAACAAATAAACAACAATAAATGCAGTGTATCAAATACATGTCATTTAAGCATGAGTGATGGTGAGTACAGCCATCAGTTCAACACCACAAATCAAGTAGGATATCTTTTTTAATTAAGAAATTTTTTATTCATTTTACATACCAATCACAGATCCTCCTCTTCACTCCTCCCTCCCTCCAGCCTTTCCCTACCCACCCATCCTTCATTCTCTCCTACAAAAAGGTAAGGCCTCCCATGGGGAGTCATCAGAGCCTGGTACATTCAGCAGAGGTAGGTCCAAGCCCTTCCCCCCTGCATCAAGGCTGTATGAGGTGTCCTACCTTAGCTAGTGGGCTTCAAAAAGCCAGCTCATGCACCAGGGATGGATCCTGATTCTATTGCCAGGGGGCCCCTTAAGCAGATCAAGCTGCACAACTGTCTCACTTATGCAGAGGGCCTAGTCCAGTCCCATGGAGGCTCCACAGCTATTGGTCCACAGTTCATGGGTTCCCACTAGTTTGGTTTGGTTGTCCTGTAGGTTTCCCCATCATAATCTTGATGCCCCTTGCCTATAGGATCCCTCTTCTCTCTCTTCGACTGGATTCGTGGAAATCTGTCTGGTGTTTGGCTGTGCATCTCTGCATCTGCTTCCATCAGTTACTGGAGAAAGCCTCTATGATGACAGTTAGGATATTCACTGATCTGATTACTGGAGTAAGCCAGGATATCTTTATAAGGGAAAAAAACACAACGCTGCATACAGATCTTTTGATAAGTGATTGTCATCCAGAGGTTTGCAGGAAACAAACTCTTTATTTTCTTTAGGAGCAATTGAATCAAATAGTCACTGTCAGAATTTGTAGTGATTTTATATATATCTACTTTGAATGAGTACTGGCTATATATCATGCCATAATATCTCATATGTACCTATCTATCTACCATAACTTTTTCCCAGATTGGATTTTTCATTTGGATACCAATGTATTTCTTATAATTAAAGGTTCTGTTGCTGTTGTTGCTGTTTTGGCTTTGCTAAAGGTTTATCCCACAGACTTCCCTGTGTGAGGTAAGCTCTCATCACCAAGCTCTACTGCCTCAAGTTAAAAAAAATAATTAGGAGACAGGACAGTGTAGGAAGAATCTTAAAAGTTCTTATTAATAAAAACAAACCTGAAGCCAGGTATTGGGGTGAATGCTGGAAGATCAGAGAAGCAGAACAAGCCACAGCCACCTCACCTTGCCAATTCCTTAGCTGATCCTGTTTCCTCAGACTGGAAGCCTCTGAGTCCTTTTCCAGAATGAATCTCAGCTGAACTGCTGCTAGAAGCCTAAAAGCTTAACCAGTCCTAGTTCCTCGTTTTCACACCTTATATACCTTTCTGCTTTCTGACATTACTTCCTGGGATTAAAGGCATGAATCACCATGGCTGGCTGTTTCCAGTGTGGCTTTGAACTCACAGAGATCTGGGTGGATCTTTGCCTCCAAAAGGCTAGGATTAAAGGTGTAAGTGCCACCATTTTCTGGCCTCTATGTCTGTCTAGTGGCTGTTCTGTTCTCTGACCCCAGATAAGTTTATTAGTGTTCACAATATATTGGGGAACACAATGTCACCACAGGACAGATGGCTCCATGGGTGTAGTGCTTGATGTGTAAGCATGGGGGCCTGAGTTTGGATCCCTGAAGCATGTGACCTATTAGACATGGCAGTACAGGCCTCCAGCCATAGTGATTAAAGCTATTTTTGTGTGTTATCAGAATCTTCTCAGCCTAGTTGTACTATCTCTAAAGACATAGGATGCCAGAAACTCATGGTCACCAAAGGCCAGCTACAGACAGTGACTCCTGAGTTGGTTGATGCATGAAACAAAGCTTAAAAACACAGACACTCATGGGAGTAAGCATGGAAAGGAGAATTGTGGATTATTAATAATCTGAAGAATAGTGTGAAATTAAGGAAAAATAAAAGAAACTCCCAAGCATAGAATGGGTTTGCAAGACAGGAAAAGCCACTGAACGATCTTGTCTAGGGATTTTTATAGGATAATGGCAGAAACTGGCTGAAGGCTCAGATCATTGTTATGTGATTGGTTGGTTTTCTGGACTGTCATGAGCTGAGCCAATGAAGGGCCTGCGTGCTGTCTTCATGCTTGCCTGGCCAATCAAGGAGATTCCATGCTCTCTTTACATGCTGTCAACTCAGTTGTAGATGTTTGAAGCCCCCTTTGCCCATCTCTGATGCTAGCTTTGTAACTTGTTGACTTTGACTGTCTGCTGGATGGTACTGTCTGCTGCCTCTGGATAGGTGTCCCAGGTGCTGTCTGTTATTCTCAGCTGCCTTTGTTTTCATGTAACATGTATGAGCAACTTGCAGTTTTCATCATGGGCCTTGTCCTCTTACTGCATATGGAGAACTGATTTTTGTATTGCTATCATGGAAGGAAATCAGGAAAATTCTGGAGGGGCTCACTGGCTATCTAAACTAGCCAAAACAATGACTCTAGGTTCAGTGAGAAATCAGGATTCAGGAAATAACTGGAGAACAATAGAGGAAAAAATGTACAAAGTCAATCTCTCACCCCCTACCCCATGTGTACACACAGGACAGCACACTAGCAAACATACTCATACACTACATTGCACATAAGCACAATTTAAGAAGTAATGTTTAATATTAATATGACTTTTCATAAAATATATAATATATGTAACAAATCAAATCATTGTCTACTTCATTCTCCTATGAATTTATTTATGTTCTTTACAATATTAATTTCTCTTTCTGTATACAACTCTATCTTATACTAATTTAGGTGTAAGATTCATGACTCATGTCCATATGGCTCTCTTGGTATTCAATGCCATTTGTTGAAAATACTTTTCTTGCACTGTTGAGCATCATCAGTGTCTTTGTTGAAAAACAACTGACTACATTTCTGGGTGTTTATTTCTGGATTCAGTTCTGTCCTATTCATCTTTGTTATACTTATGTCAACAGAATATTGTGATAATCATTTTAGTTTTATAGAAAGTCTGAACATTATTTTCAAGAACCCGCCAACATTTTTTATTACCTTCAATATTATATTGGATGTTATATATCTTTCTAATTTCCATGTAAATTTCAGAAACAGCTTGTCCATTTTATACTAAGCTTTCTTGTATTTGAATTTTCATTTCACCGAATCTATTAGTCATTTTGGAAGAATTTACTTATGGAGATCTCTCTCTCTCTCTCTCTCTCTCTCTCTCTCTCTCTCTCTCATCTATATCTTTTTCTTTTTGTGATATTTCATAGTATTTGGTACAATTTTTTGGACATCTTTTGTTAAATTTATTTCCAGTGGATAGTCTAACAAAGAAAAAAATCATTACACATAACCAGTGTTGGAACATAATAACCAGATGCCAAATCACTCAGTATTAAGAATTATCAGTAATATAGATGTCACAGTTAGGGCTGAACACACTATAACATTGGTTCTCAACCTTCCTAATGTTGAGACCCTTTAATATAGTTCCTCATGTTGTGGTGACCCCAACTATAAAATTATTTCATAACTTTAATTTTGCTACTTTTTGTTTTGTTTTATTTTTTTGAGTCAGGGTTTCTCCATGTAGTTTTGGTGCCTGTCCTGGATCTTGCTCTGTAGACCAGGCTGGCCTCAAACTCACAGAGATCTGGCTCTGCCTCCTGAGTGTTGGGATTAAAGGCATGTGCCACCACCACACAGCTAATTTTGCTACTCTTAAGAATTGTAATGTAAATATCTGATATGCAGGGTATCTTATATGATACCCCCAAAAGGATCATGACCCACAGGCTGAGAACCTCTATACTACAGTCTCTTATTCTCTTCACCATGACCATTTGTGAGTCTTTGTGTTAATTGCAATCTATTGCAAAAAACAAGCTTCTCTGATGAGGTTTGAGAGGTATGTTAATCTATCCATCATACCCACTCCTTCTGTTATACCAGTGTCCATTGTGTGCCACGAGGAAGCAGAGAGACACTTATGGGTTCCAAAGTCTTTAACAAATCACCACATAAATTGAGTTGCTGATTGATCAGAGCTGCAGGACAAGGACTGAGGAGCCTTGCTTTCCTGGGAACCCCAACCCAGGGCAGAAGTGGGGTTTATAAGCAAAAAACCATAAACACACCTGTGCTGAGCATTACAGTTACATTTTTCACCAACCAGGATTCATGGATTAGGAGCTTTCCCTATATGTTCCATCATTGTCAACTGACACAGAATGTTCAACCAATTAGATTCATTGTTCTTTTTGTTGTTAGGAACAGGCATTATGTTTGGGGGATTGTTGCTTAGAAAGGAAGTTGGTTAGTTTCTGTACAATCCCCATGGGAACTCCGTGGGAACTTGAACTTTCTTTCATCCTACAAGTAAAATGGAGTCTAAAGTTAAAATGGCAGCACTTAGGATAAGGTGCTGTTGCCTGCTCCCTTCATTTCAAAGGTACAGGGATCATTGTGGAAGAAGGGGTGTAAAAACTGTAAGAACCAGAGGTGTACCTTTCAGACACAACAGGGCAATCATACATATAGACTCACAGAATTTATACAAGCTCAAGCCAGACAAAATCCTGGTGTAGAGGAGGGTGTCATCTCGAGGTTCCACCCCTAGCTGAGTACTTAGTGGTAACTGACAGCTGCCAGGAGAGGAATGGTTAGTTTTCTTTAAAGGTGTGGTCCCTGATAGGTCTAACATGCTCCAGGGGGAGACCACACATCCAAGAGTACATGTACAGCACAAACTGGACTTGATTTCTTATTTTTAAATGAGTTCACAAAGTTGGGTGAATATGGAGTGGGAGTGGATCTTGGAGGAGTTTGGGAGAGGAGTGAATATGATCAAAATGCAACACATGTGTTTCTTAAAGAATTAATAAATATATAAATACACTTCAGTGAGCCAATTACTGCAAATATATTCATGAAATCACACAACTCATTAAAACTGAAATAAAAGGATATTGTCTTAAAATTCTTGAATTCATTAAAAATAGAATCAAGACAGAATCCAACAGTCTCTCTATAAAAAATGACAAGAATACACTTTAATTGAGTTGAATTTATTTCTTTAAAATTCAAGGTTAATTTCTTATTTAAAATTTGTATTAGTTACTTCATTAAAGGGAAAAATATGATTATTTTAGTAAATGCAGAAAAACACTTAAAAAATTCAACAGTTACTAGTGGGAATGCTTCTCAGCAAACCAGGAAAAGATATAAAGAAATCAGAAGGTGGAAGCAATATACTTTAAGGTAACATGACAAAGGCTTTCTCTTCAGGATCCTGCTGGAGCAGAAGCAATCAGTATGAGTGCTTTATTAAAAAGTGTGAGAGCTGCTGACTTACATAGGGAAACAGATAACAGATTAATGAATTAAATTAAAGTGACTGCAAAGAAAAATGATTATCATTTATTCACAGATAAGAATCTTAGAAAATTAAAGAGAATCAAAGAAAAGATACAAATAAAAAATTTAGATGTAAATAAAAAAATTTAGAAGCAAAAAAAAAAAAAGAATCTAGAAATAAGTCCCTGGAATTAACAAACAGTGTTAACAAAACTCGTGATGTAATTCTTGCTTAATGGTAATCGTCATAAAATATTGCTTGTAATAGCATAAAGTACAAAATGAAAGTGAAAAGAACTTTATATACACTTCCTTTATCTAGAAACCACACAATTAAGAAATGCTTAGTTATTTTTCTTGTCACTGTGCCACGATCCCAACAGAACAACTTAAAGGAGGCGGGATTTGCTCTGCCAGCAGTGTCAAAGCATTCAACCCACCACATGGGGAGGTGTGTGCTGTGTGACAACTTCCTCCAAATGGAAACAAATCTGAGCTTTCAGTGATAAAGTTGCCTTTGAGTCATCCATGCTCCTGTAAGCAGCCTCTCACCAACACTCCTGTAGATAACTCCAACATACTCAATGTCAATGTCCCTTGAGGTATCTTTTGGTATCTCAAAACTTAAACATGTTAACTACAGACATTCCTTTCCTAGCCTGTTGGTTAAAGGGCATCAGAAGTCCAAAGTATCCAAGGGGAAGACTGCATTTCCATTCAGTGGAATATTAGTTGTGGCTCCTGGCAGGCATAATCCCCCGTTGGAATCAAAACTTGCAGGCCAGCAGAATTTAAGATTGCAGGAACATGAAGCAAAACTTTTATTAGTGGGTCACTAGATGTGGCAGTGAGTGGAGCTATTTCCTTTCCTGTTCCTTGATTCCTGAGCCTGTAGATCCTGGCTATAGGAGAAATCACACCATATATTAGACACCGAGTCAACCTGCCACCAGGTCTCTTGTTGGTCACCATAAGAAATGGTGCCATATTTGGGGCTCAGTGTTGATCTCTGTTGTTGGCAGATCTTGCACTCAGCAGCAGCTGTAGCCAGGCCAGCCTCGGTGAATGGAAGGCCATGTTGTTTAGCCCATGAATAACCACCATCTCTGTCACCATGACAGAATGGCAGTGGGCCTTTAGAGATTCTGCTCACCCCTGAATAAAACAGTTTATTAGTTATAAGGTACCCTGCATAAGTGGACAAAGATATTAGAAACCATAAGATTTTTAAGGGATAATCCTGTACCAGGTGTGGACCAGCTCTCTAGGAGTTGTTAGGTAAGGAGTTCCTTGAGGCCCACAAACCATAAAGACAATTGCCACTGGTATTGGTTACATGCCATAACTAGATAGTAAGACTCTGTTACCGAATACAACATATGTATTGGCTGCAAAAAATGGAGGTTCAAGGCTGGGTCTGAACTAAAGGTGAGCTCTCTCTCTCTACTGGATTGCAATCATAGTGCTGGAAAGTGGTATGCTCACTGCCGAGGGAGAGTTATTACCAATAATACAATTTAATGAACCCTTTTTGCTATGGCACCAACATGGCAGGCAAATGTGGTCTTGAGTGAAACAGTGGCACCATTGTTGTGGATACACCAACTCTGTGATTGCATTAAGGTCTACTCCAAAGAAGGAAACTCATATATTATATGCCAGAACAAAAACTAGTGGTGGGGGAGGTCATGGTCCCCAGTGGGAATGCCACTACTTTTTTGTTAAGTGGATGTGAGGTACCTATCAAACTGCCTTCCAAACATATGTTTAGATCACTGTTGTTCTCAGCCTTGATCAGCCATGGAGGGAAGCACCTTTTTTTTTTTTTTTGGTAATGAATTGTCTACACAGAGACTCATCCCTGATCAAATTCCTGAGAACAAGTGACTATCAGTGTGAGATAATGGCCCAATGCTCAGCCATAAGAGGAAGGAAACAATCAGAGGCTCTCTCCATAACACAGAGAACAGAGCATAAGAGGTCGCACAATAAACACAAGAGCCAGAGGGTTGGGGGAGGACTCCTGTATAGGAATTTCCTTCAAATGGAAACATTTCCCACAGAAGGAATCAAGGTCCATGGAACTAAGAAAGTAAACTTATCCCAAGTCTGGGAAATCACCAGATCCACACGGTCCCTCGGGGAGGTTGTACAAGCAGAAACAAAAGCTGGGAAAGGAGGATTTCCAGCCCATCAAGCTGCCTGCAAGTCAGCTCCAAGGATGTGTCTTTCATGTACACTATCTAGTCTAAGGAGATTTTTTGGTGACACAGCTGTCTTCGATCTCCCCTTTATTAAACATAGATTCTTTTCATGTCAGATATAATGGGTACAGTTTCCCTTCCCTCTGCTCTTCCCAGTTCCTCCCCACCTCTGCCCCCATCCAGATCCACTCCCTTTTCTGTCTCTCATTAGAAAAGAATAGCCTTTGAAGAGCTACCATCAGAACATAACAAACTAAAATACAGTAAGGTAAAACAAGAACCATCACATCAAAGTTGTACAAGACAAGCCAACAGAAGAATAAAAGAGCCCCAAGAGAAGGGACAAGAATCAGAAACCCACTCATTTACACATTCAGGAGTCTCATAAAAGTACTGAACTGAAAGCTGTAATGTCTGCAGAGGACCTGGTGCAGACCATGCAGGCCCTGTGCTTGTTGCCTCAGTCTCTGATGAAGTTGTCTTTTACACTCCTGTAAGAATTGAATAAACTCATTTGTTATCCAGGTTGGACTTTGACCTGTCATAGTTATCTGGTTTGAACAGATATTTGTCCACATCCCTCCAACAAAAACCACACAGCAGTGCTGGACTATGGCAATAAACTGGTCATGGCAGACAGGGAGTACAGAGATAATGCTGGTGGTCGCAGGGCTTTCTTCCTTCCCCTTTTATTCTGTCTCTGACCACCCGACCATGGGATGGTACTGCTCACAGAGAATTCTCTCGGAACAGACCCTCACAAACACACCTTTAGCCATGCTGCATTAATCTTTTAGTTGATTTTAAAACAAGTCTAGCTCACAATAAAAATTAACTGCCACAGTGTCCAATATTTTTAGCATTTCACTTGTGTAGAAGACTCACTATTTAAAGACTCTGATTAGTATCAAATTGATCTATATAGTCAAAGCAATGCAATCCAAATAATTATATTCATTGTATGTGTGTGCATGTGTAACTTGAGATGATTATCCTAAACCTTACATGAAAATGCAAAAGTCTAAGAATGGTTTAAGCATGATTGCAAAGGAATGAATAAATGGGCCTGGCTTACTATAAATAAGAATAACTGGGCCATTATAGTTAAAACGATGTGGGTCCGAGACATACACATAAACCAGAGCAGCATGCAAAGCTCCGAGCGTGCATCACCCATGTGCGGTGCTGGCCCTGGGCTCCTGACTCAGTGGCACTTTTGTCTTCTACCCTGCAGCTCTCATCTCTGAAGAGAGCACAGTACCTGCCAGACCACACAGTTTCATAGGCAGTGTATTCTATACCTGTGGACTAGGGGGCAGAGAAGCTGTTTGCTCTGAGTGGGGTCAAGCAGGAGAAGGCAGAGCAGCAGAGTTGGACGACAGGACAGCCCTGGCGTTGGTCCGCGTGAGCCAGTTAACTTGTCCCAGCATAGTAAATCTACCAGAGGGGGTAAACACGCTGTGTGGCATTTATGGCATTCCCACTTTGGGGGTCAACAGACAGAGGCTGAGAGTTCTAGAGTGAAACCATCAATATTCGGCAGAGACAGATATTTTATAAATAGTCCCAGGCCTGACACCAGGTCTTGGTTGAGAAGCACTTGATCTGCAGAAACTGTTGTCTGTGTTCCCAAAGCTGCATGAAGAGGCAGCCCTGACCCTATGTCATAAACCACTGCTGCACTGTCGTCAAGCTCATCCCGTCACCTAACGAGGGGTCCTACTTGACAGCTGATGGAGAAGGAGGAAGCCTCTCACTGGTTCCCGCGTGGAATGAGTCTTCAACTCACTTTGCTTTCTTTATTCTACTAGAGAATTTAAAACAAAAATGCACATTATACAAAATAACGGCTTTCTTTTAGCATTTTCATGCATGTACATAATCTACACTTTGGTTATATTCTTTCCACAGCCTCTTTTGTGTCCTCTCCAGTAGAATGTTAAGCTTTTATTTAATTGTTTCCCTGCAGAGTCAACATAACTTAAGCCTCCTATCTAAACTAGTTTCGGCTGAAAAAAGACTTAAGAATTATTCTTGTAATAATTGCTGCAGGATGGTCAGTGCCAAATTGGCCTTTAGCCATATGTACATGCTGGCTAGTTTTTGTCAACTTGACCCAAGCTGTCATGTAGGAAGAGGGAACATCAACTGAGGAATCGCTGCCATCAGATTGGCCTGTGGGGAAGTCCGTGGGGGACATTTTCTTGGCTAATGATTGATGTGGGAGGGTCTGGCCCACTGGGGGTGATGCCACTCTTGGCAGATGGTTCTGGGTTGTATATAAACAAGTAAGCTGATCCAGCCATGTGGAGCAAGTAACTGTACTAGCTGGCTAGTGACAGTACTCCTTCATGGCCTCTGCGAGTTGTAAGATGAAATGAACCCTTTCCTTCCCAGAGTTGCTTTTGGTTATGATGTCCATCACAGCAATAGAAAACAGACTAGAACAACATATTATCATTGTGACAAATAATACTGAGAAATTAAGCCAATGTCCATTTATTGCTTTGTTGCTTGACATATCAGTGATGGCTTTTGAATCTCCCATGGTACCTTTAATAAGAAAATTATGCATGTAATAAAGGTATGTTTTATTGTTATCCTGCTGTATCTCCATAGGTGGAGACTGTGTTGTTTATATCTGTGACAAGGTAAATGCTCTAATCAAATACTCCTCTGGGCAATCACATATTCCATCTTTGTTGATGTTTTTTTTAAATGCATCAGAAAATATTCTTGTAAGATGGGCACATTAAATGTTGGATTACTATATAGCTCGTGGAATCTATAATCCATAGTAGAAAACAAAGTGAATCATGTGATCAAATGTTCTTTGAAATACTGTTCAGTGCTTTATATTATTATAGCGTTAATATAATATTTTTATTGTTATTGTTATTATTATAAGTCAACCAATAGCTTAACTTACATCATTGAGCAATGGTTCCAGACATTTAATGCTTACATCAGTGTTTCTTAGTTTAGGCTTGTACTACCCAACACAGTACTCTCAAGTTGCAAAGCAACATGACACTGAGCAATTGGTAGTTATCTTAACTGATTCCAGCTGTTCTGCAAAGTGTAAAATACAAACTGGGGCTCAATAACAGCATTACAAAAATGTAAACTAGATTTTTTTATTTATGAAAGATGAGGTGACAACATTTTGTATATCTTAAAGGCATTGTGAAATTCAATTTCATTCATTTCTTTTCTTTATGATACCAATGCCTTACCATTTGGACAGCAAACTGCAAATTTCCTTTTGGTTTTTAAAATACGGCTACCAAAGTTTTATAAATTATGGCTGTAACTCATACCCCATTTCTATTTGGCAGAACTGACCTGGAGCAATATAGTTAGAAAGATGGTCAGGCTGTCCAAACATAAGGGTTAGTCTTTGAATTAACAGTAGTGGATAGAGTTGTATTACTGTCTTAGGTTCTGGAAACTCAAAATGTGTGTCTCACAAGAACCATATAAGAGCTTAGAGAGTCTATCAGCTCCTGTGTTTACCATTGATGTTATTATTAACAAATGATATAATGTACAGGACTTCTGCACAGATAGGATTTATATTGTGGTACTATCATGCTACCAAATTTCCTGCCATTAAATAGTTATTCAAATTCCTATGATCGTGGCTTATGTTTGTTCATTTCATGTTGCACTGTGGCAAGCCAGACTTCTGGGAAGAGAAGATTCAGAACACAGGAGCAGCAGTAGCCTCTCCTGTAGCCATAACACAGAAATGTTAATGACACCCAAGCACCCATTCAATGACCTCGGGTTCTCCTCTGCCTTCTACCCTTCTGCATTCACCGCAGCAAACTGGTCCTAGTGTTCTGCCTTCTAATAACTCTGAGGTCTCTTTCATCATCCTCACACCTGTGCTGGCTGGTTTTATGGCAGCTAGACATGAGCTAGAATAGATTCATCTGAGAAAAGGCAACATCAACTGAGAAAATACCCCCATAAGATTGAGTTATAGGTAAGTCTGCAGAGCTCTTTGATGTAGGAGAGGCTAGGTCATTGTGGGTGGGGCCACCCCTGGGAGGTGGTCCTGGGTTCTGTAAGAAAGCAGCCTGAGCGAGTTATGAGGAGCAACCTAGGAAGCAGCACTCCCCTATGGCCTCTGCATCAACTGCTTCCAGGTTACTGTCCTATTTGAGTACCTGCACTGACTCCTTTCAGTGATGAACAGTGATGTGGAAATGTAAGCCAAATAAATTCTCTCCTCCCCAAGTTGTTTTGGTCATGGTGTTTCATCACAGCAATAGTAACCCTAACAAAGACATACGCATTGCTGTTGTCCTGGCAAGACCCTTTTCTAGGGTGGGTTCCAAATTCTAATTCTCTTTGCCTTCTACCGTCTTTCAAATGGACATCAGCTAGTGTGTTTTTTCTATAATGAGAATTTGTTTAACTCTTTCATTCAAAGTTCCACTAGCACTCCAATTGCCTACCTGACAACGTGTGACAAAGCACACTGGGCTGAGAGTTCCAGACTGCCTTTAGTCTACCATTCTGTCGAATACTTTGCCCTGCCCCAGTATGCTGGATCTGCTGCAGCCTTTGAAATTGTTCATGATGTACTGCACCCCCTTATCTACATTCCATTTGGCCAAGTCTTAGCATTCTCGAGGTATAACAAACTAATCTACACCTCCTTCCAGTTCATGTACTGAAGCTCTAATGCCCAATGCAACTATTTGGAAATAGCATCTTTAGAAGGTAACTGGAGTTAAATGAAGCTGTATGAGTGCCATGTGGTCGTATACTCTCAGCCTCTAGAACTGTGAGAAAACAATAAATTAAGCCACACAGTATGGCATTTCATTGTAGCAGCCTGGACTATAAAACAGAAAGCCTTGCTCAATCAATCTCTGTGTGCTCTGATGTCTGAGGCTAGAGCCCTCCTGCTGGTTACACTTGACCCTGGACACTTTTACTCATCATAATGTGGGTTTGACAATTTTATCTTTTATACTAGTATTTTAATTTCTTCATGGCATGGAAATCCTCTTATTCATTTTTTTATGTCAAAGCCCACAATGCTTATTTTATTTAATTTTGGAGGCATCCCTGGGCAGAGGCTGTGTTTTAGTGATTGAGCATATGGGTGTTTTGCTGGAAGGTCCCAGCATGTGTGATTTTGAAGGATGGGTTGCTGAAGAGTTCTCATGAATAGCTTCCATCATGAAGTCACATGGACACTGGCACTAGTGAGTCCTGAGTTGGCAGGTGGTGTGACCAGGGAGGTCTTGTTGAGTCTTGTTTACTGGGAAAGGCACAGGCACCTAACAGTAAATGCTCTCAACAGCTTAGCAAAATCAAAGGTGTTTTGTGGTTTATCCTGGGGTTATTAAGTGCAAAAGATTAATGGCAAGGAAGTAGCAGAGACTCAGGAGTTGTTGAAGTAGTGTGAGATTTCCCAGAGACACAGGAGGGAAGGTGCATGTTGTGGAGCTCAGTTACTGAATGTAACACTACTGCCATTCAGTTCTCACTAGGGCCCATAGCACTTTCCATGTGCCTGACTAGGGTGTATCATTCACCTCTCCTTCTGATTAGTTTTGTGAACTGAGTCAGTTCTATGCCATTTAAAGAGTGCCCAGGAAGCAGAGATCTGAAATGTGGGGATCTTACCTGTCCTAATCAGTTATCTTTTTCTTCCTATTTGTGGCTTCTGCATTTGCTAGTTTCCCAGAAACATAATGCAAAGCTGGCAATAGAAATCAGACTTGGCAAATTTCAACTGTGAAGCATCTGAATGTTACCAGAATCTCACTCTGGTCTCCCTTCTGCTTCCCATCCTAGTGGCTGCCATACAAAGAATTCAGATGGGATGTATACAATCTGTCATGTAGAAGACAGGCAAGGCTCATTGCAGAGCATCGCAATATAAACTATTCTCATGGAGTTACCGTGCTGCCTTATGTGTTTAGGCAGGCTTTACACTACTTTCTCAAGTCTCTGACAGATATATTCCCCAAGGGTATTCTCCTGTACTGGTGAATGATATCTTGTTTGGATTAATTCTTTAAAAAATATTTTATTTTATGTGCATGAGTGGTTGATTATGCAAGCATATATGTCTGTGTACCACACACATGCCTGTTGCCTGCAGAGACCAGAACAGGGTGTTGGATCCCCAGGATCTGGAATTATAGTTTTCAGAGGCCATGTGGGTGCTTGAAGCCAAACTTGGGACCTCTGCAAGATGAGCAAGTGCTTTTAACTGCTGAGCCATCCATTCAGCACGTTGGATTAACTCCTAAGGGAGGGACAGTTGTATGTCCTCACTCCTTCCCACAAAGTCTTCGGCTAGACAGAAATTAATCATTTTATAATCAATCCATCACTTCAGAAAGTCATGTCTCTACATCTCTACCCAGGATAGGGATACAGCTCAGAGTTCATTCTTTTGATAAAAGATATCATGTAATAGTGTACATTAAAAAGAATGACAACAGAAAAATAATCCTATAAACCTGAGAAACTAGCCATGGTTTACTAGGACTAAATAGTCCTTTCTTAGTAGGCCTCCATGAAGACCCGCTGCCTCCACCTTCCTCACTTTTTTTGTTTAATCTGTTGCTTTCTCGAGGTCAGTCTGTGGCTGCTGCTCTGAGCTGTTTACCATGTAAAACAGCAGCCTTTCAGGCTGAACCTTGTTCTAAGTGGTCATTTCACAAGCCACATTGGGTTCCACCTTAAGTATAGATGCAGAGGCAGGATGACTCTGCACCTTGTACACAGAGACACCACCACCATATCCACTACCGCCCATGACATACAGCCTGACAATGCATCCCCGGAGTCAAAAGTCATTGCCCTATATAATTATCAATCTAAACAAACCATGTGAGACGTGGGAATATAACCGTATTAGAAAAGCAAGGCCTGAAAGCTTACTGAATGAACTAGACCAAGAAGCAGATACAAGACCCTTACCTGGATCCCTTAAGAGAAGGCCACATAACACTGTGGTGGCCCCAGCCCTCACTGACCTGTCATATGACCACTTACATTTGAGTCAAAGGAAGGAAGTAGGGAACTCCTGACTAAAACAGGGCTTTCAGCTCAGTTTGGTCCCCACTACTGTCATAGTCTAATACTAAAATTGTTATCTATCCATTTATTCATCCATCCATCCATCCATCCATCCATCCATCCATCCATCCATCCGTCTGTCAGTCCGTCCCTCCATCCATCTATTCTTTTGTCCATAAAAACCCAGTACTGCAGCTTGCCTCCATGGTCTTTTGGCTTGGTATTTCTTCTCCAGGGCTTTCTTACCTCTTTCTCACCTCAGCAGCTGGACTCACACCTGAGGCTCCACTCAACCCTGAGGCAGGGATCAACCCATGACCCTTCAGCTCAGCTGGGTTCCTTATTAGCTTATCTATCTCTTTGAAGATGTATGAGCTTCCTTCTTTTGCCTTAGGAAAACCTCTTTGACCTGCTTAAACTGTGCTGCAGCCTCTTTAAAATGTGGCCAGCTTGTAATACACACCCCCACCCCCACCCCCACTCCCACCCCCACATGAGCACACATTACATATCCCACAGTAATTATAACTCTGTGAGCTGAGAATTAATATTAGTAATTAAGACTGGAATAAAGGAACCCATGCTTGCCCCTGGCAGCTATCAAGGAAAGCAAGCAGGACTACTTGGCAGATTGCAACCAAGGAAACTGGCATAGCTTCTGAATTTATTATTCTTCAATAAAGTCTGACACTGTGGAGAGACACAGATATGTCAGTGCGTGTTGCTGACATCCAGTGCTCCTCTATAGCATTTTAAATGGTGTGTGTGTGGGGTGCAATGTGATGATTTCTGCTTCTTTCACATGGTATTTCAAACTCTAAGGAGGGCAATTGTGATGCTTCCTTCTTCCTTAAAATTAGTGTGTTTCCGAGGACACAGGAAAAAAGCCCAAAGCTGACTATGGGGGAAGGTCCTCAGTGACCTAATTACCAACTAGCTACTAAGTATGAGGCTATCACCAAAGAGTCTTCTGAAACAGGTAAAAGACAGTTTGTCCCTGAGCTCATACCAGCTTAGCCAGAGGGTTCTGGACTAGAGAGCTGTTTGCTGTGTAATCTCTGAAATGTTACTTAACTTCTCTGAGATGCATTACCTGTAAATGAAACAATGCCACTTGGCTTATAGTATAAAGATGAGGGACATTCTGTAAAGTATTGCTGAATGTCAGCTATCAACTCATAGAAACTATTACTAGTTTCCTTTTGGGCCCATTGTCCTTGGATGGTGTTTACCTCTGTTGGTGAGGAAGAATTAAAATGACAAGAAGACGTTGGATTTTGAGGGCACCAAGGGTCTTCGGAGACCATTTCCATTGAGAGAGGACTAAGTGACTCATGACAGATAGTTGCGGCTTCCTATTTTACTATCTTGGGGAAGGGTACTCAACACTTCACACGGACCTTTATTTAGTGTCTCATTGTCACAGCAGTGACGGGATTCTTCCTGTCATCAGAATGTCGAGTCCAGCGTCACAAAATAATGGGGCAGACCACCAAAGTCTATTAAACCAGAAACAGACTTTATTCCAGAAAAAAGAAAAGAAAAGAAAAGAAAAAAATCACCACGAGGCACAAAAGCTCATCAGCTAGCTGAGACCACAGCCAGTGTTCGGGATTCTGAGGCTGTGGCAATGGAGGCAGGTTCTGGCCCCCTTTTTATAGTAAGGGAGAAAGCATCAGGCATGGGGTGCATGCTAGGAGTCATGTAGAAACATCAGGCATAAGATGCATGTAGAAGCATCTATTAAAAGTTAACTTTGGTCCAGGCAGTTGTTGGCTATCAGGGGAAAGGGGTTAAAAGTTAACCCCTGGCTGTTGACAGAGGAGCTGGCTGTAAGCAGAGAGCCATTGTTAGAAGTTAACCTTTGTAACTGATGACGGTCAGCTTTTATTTTATTAGGTTTATAATTTTATATTTCTATATTCCTAGATCCTTCAAGCAGAAATCTGGCTTTGCTGCAGCTTGTTCTTCATAATTGGCCCTGAGGAGAAAAAGGAGCAGAGCTGTGAGGATCTCTGTGGAGGAACCATCATTCTTTCCAGTCCCACAGGCCAAGTGGCCACAGAGCCCTTGCGCTCTTCATGCCCATGCATTCCAGTGACTTCATCCTTGACTCACTTTTACAAAGCAGGCTTCTTTTCTTCACATCCAGTTAAAATCCCACCCCTGTCTTCTTGGCAGAGCTGAACCATTACAGGACAGGAGGGAGAAACATCTTCAGCCTGTTCCACACTGAGAAACAAAATTAAAGATTGCTTTGATGATATACTAGCAAACCCCAGGGCTTCTCTAGAGAAATCTTCCAGCCATTGGGAAAGGCCAGTGGGGACTCATCATGGCAACACAGGATGTTTGTCAAGGGCAGCTCTGGAGTTGTAGAGGCTTCTGTTTTTAACTACAGCTCTGCCACCTGCTAAATATGGGACCGGCAAGCTCCTCACTCACTATCCCCGAACCTCAGCTTTCTACTCTATTAAAGAAGCAATTGTCCCTTTCTTTCTTCCATGAAACAATGTATATTTAGATTTTTGGTGTATATCCTGAAAATAATTTTTATTAAATTACCTTTTCCATAAAAGTAATCCATCTCAAAGTTGTCCATTCAGGCCCATATAATTTGGGTTTAGTTCTATGGGTTTGTAATTGACTTTTTGGTTTCATTATATCATTACAAGGTACACTTATAAGAAAAAGGAGTTCTCTTTACAGGAAGTATACAGTAATTACAACTGTATGACTGTTCTATTTTAATTCTATACATTTCTAGTTTTATCCATTTGTTAAAATTAATGGAATTGAGTAGAGTTAATATTTTTCTTGTTTGCCAAAGCAAAGTACTAAAGGAAAGTACTAACTTCAAAGGGTTTCTGAGGCGACCACTTGTCCTAGTGATTAGTGTTTCCTGTCAGCTCCAAGGTCACCTTTCCCTCTGGCTCTGATGTAATGGGTGGTTTCCCTCACATCTTTTCTTCACAGTGGACGCATGTTCATACTCTTCATGGCGGAGCAGGCGTACAGCAGGATAAAGGCCTCACTGGAAGGTAGTAGACTTGTGGGATGAGGTGAGGGGCCTATTGAAGCTTTGACACAGCTTTGTGTTTGGAATTCCAGTCCAGCCTAGTGGCTTTTCTGTGATCCCTCAATAGAAATCAGCACCCCATTGGCCAGGATATCTCAGATCCCTCTGTAGGTCCCTGTGAAGATTGCTCTCATCTGCTGTTCCTCTGCACACTCACACACTGATGTCTGGTGTATCCCAAAGGACTGATTTCTGCTTGTTGTCAGTTCATATCAGCCCAAGTTCCAGCAAGCCAGCAAATGTCCCAGTGTAAGTGTTGGAACCGTGCATCTGCAAACTTCATACCTCTCCATGATTTTATCTTCCTTTGGTATTCTCCCTAAGCTTTAGGAGAGTTGTATTTATATATTTTAGCATCTTCTACATTAGATGTTAATTATTATTCATATTATGCTTCTCTGGTATTCTTCTCATGACTGGTAGGTAAAACACAGGAATGCATCCTTTGTAGGTCCCTGTCTGCAGGAGGCATCATTGATTGAAGACCTTAAGTAGCTGCTGTGACGTCAGGTCCTAGCATTCATGCCCAATCACACTTCCTTCCCACTCATGTTCTCCCAACCCATGATGGAGAACATAGGGACACTAGGTCAGGCTGCTTCTTGGTAGATGAGGGTGCATTTAGTGGGTAGCCCTGGCTAAGGTATTCCCCCTGCAGATTTTCTTGAAGCTGTACTATATGTAAAGATCAATCCCACCCAACCCTTCCTATCTTATCCAGAACAGTCAATCTCTCCTAGCTCCTTCCCTCCCCTTTCTCAAACATGCTTTTCCACAAAGTTCTCATAGCTGTAGATTTAATCTATTCTTGGAGAACCTAAGCAAGAGCACTTAAGTCAGAGACTGGATAAGTTAATACAGTAAAGTCCATAGAAAGTCCTTGATGTCCAGAATGATGCTGTTCCCTCAATCAGACATGAGAACCTTTGAGGGGGTCTCTGTGGGTGTCAGGACAGGCAGTGATCTACAAAGAGATGAGAATGAAAACTCAGTTCAGATTGACTTTGTTAACATGGATCAAACTTCAGAGAGTCTGATGCCAGGCAGTTTATTGTCAGCATATTTAAACCCACTATAATTTAGAAAAAGAGTTTCCTGGTATAATACAATCATTGGTGCACAAGGAAACATAATTACATGGAAACTCAACTCAGGGTACATGTCATTTCTTCCAAGAAGATGGTTTCTGAAGATAAGCTGCCTGTACTACATTAAGGGCTTAGGGAAGGATCTGGTGTACTCTCAATCATATGATAGCATAGAGATCATTTGGGCTATTATCCACCTCTGATCCTGGTCATGGAAGCTTGATATGACCTGGCCCAACAGAGATCACAGATCACCAGGCTATTAATCACCTCCACTCACCAGCTTTCTTAATGGAAGAACAGGTTACATCCACTCCTTTGAGAGGACAGTCCTGTTTGCTTAACATCCATCATTTTCCTAGAGATCTGTGGGCATGACGACTTTTCAGCTCCCAACAAACCTTGTCTCTAAGGTAACCACTGTTAAGTAGCATCTGGGTTTCTTGTTATGTTGAAGAAGTAATGATGATTGTGCAGGATAAATCTCCCAAGTTCATGGCTGACCCAGATCATCCCCTTTTCACTTCTCCTGAGATAAGGAGCACCTCGGACTTCTTCTGTTCCCTAGAATGGACTAGGACCAGAAAGCTTTTACCTAGCAAGCCCAATGGCTCCTGAGCATAAAATCCAGCATGGATCATGGCTTTCAAGCCCAAATCTCTGTGCCATAGGCAACCGTTTTGAACCTTTGGTGATAGCTGATCATGAACCCTCAGCTCCTATGCTGTGAACAAGAAGGCTAGGTACCTCACCCTGTTCATTGAGCTCACTAGACATGTGCAGACAAATGAGATGGTTGGTTTGATGCCAGTCCAGGTGTGTTCTTGGTGCTGACTGGCTTATCATTACCAAGACTCCCTTCCTCCCACTTTTTCTGTGAATGGCCTTTCAAGAACTCAGGTCACTAAGGATGAGAAACAGCTCTCTTCCTGCTCATTTCTGATGGGATTTGCTGTATTTTCCACCATGTCATCACTCTCTCCTTCCTTCTCTCTTCCATTGTGATCTGTGGATTAAAAACAGAGTCTCACCAATGCTTGGCAAGTACTCTACCACTGAACTATACCTGTAGCATCTCAGTGGTGATTTCCACTAAGAAACTGATTGTTTCAAAATGTTACAAGGAATGATTTTCCGTGGAGCCCAGTGAGATGCATTTGGAGCCTTCTAAATCAGTTCAGAGAATATGGCTAAACCTGCTGACTGAATCAAAGCCTAGGTGTCGGGATGGGTGATATACATTCTGCAACCTTGATTCAAGGAGCACAGTGTAACCTTAAAAATGCAATCTGAAAAGTGTGCTGTAGGATAGCTTATTGTCTCCATTACTCTTCTGTCACAGAAGAGACACATTTGTCAAGCAGAAATGGTTTGGGACTTACACGTTCAGCCACACATCTAAGCATAAATACTTCTCAGGAAGCCTCAAGAAGTGGTAGCCTTGATGAGTGTGCTCCTCCAGGTGCTGTTTAAACCTTTAAAAGGAAATGATGATTTTTAAAGAATTAAATGTGGATGTGAATTCACTCAGTAGTTATACTAACAAGTGGTGTTTTAAACTATGCAGCTGAAGAACATTGTGCCAAGTAGACATGGCAGTTAAGAAATGGATTTCTGTGGCAAAGGGAAGCCCCTTTGTCTCCTCAGTTTTCAATGAGATGGAAAGGGGACACTGAAATATGCAATATGGCACTTTCTCTTTTTGGCTGGAAGCCAAAAGTACAGTTTCATGTCATATTGAATTTGCCTCTAATCCATGGTTTTCTCCTACCCAACCTAAGCCGGCCTTCTGGGGATGACTCTTCACCTGATAGTGGATGTGATATCTTTAGAGACACTCCGTCACCGTGTCTTTACATGATGACCACAGATCTACTGATTTCCACACCACGGAGGTCTGCTCCTGCTCCACTCCTTAGAGGGAGGGACTGAGGATTCTTTAGTGTTTCTAGAGAGATGCCAAATTGGCTCCTGATGAACATACTTCAGAGGAGCCAGACACGTTTTAGGTTTAAAATTACATTTATTTCTTTACTTATCTGTGTATGAATATCACTTATGGGTGGGAGCATACATGGCATGGTATGCTTGTGGAGGTCAGAAGAGAGACAATTGGAAGGAGTTGGTTCTTTCCTTCCACCATATAGGTCCTAAGGATCAAACTCAGGTATTAGGCTTGGTTCCATACCTTAACTTTTGAAGCCATCTTGCTGTCCCAAATACATTTTTATTTGTTCGTTTATTTATTTATTTGAGTAGGTGTGTGCTATGGTCATATCTGTAGAGGTCAGAGGACAACTTTTTCTTTTTAATTGAAAATAGATTCTTTTCTCATACAATATATCATGATTAGAGTTTCCCTTCCCTCTACTCTTCCTCTCCACCTTCCCTCCCCTCTGTATCCACTCCCTTCCTGTCTCTCATTAGAAAAGAACAGGCTTCTAAGAGATAACAACCAAGTATGACAAAATAAAATATAATAAGATAAAGCAAAAACTTTCATATAGAAGTTGAACACAGCTACCCAAAAGGAGGAAAAAGAGTCCCAAGAGCAGGCAAATGAGTCAGAGACCCACTGATTCTCAAAGTCAGGATTCCCATAAAAATACTAAGCTAATAGCTATAACGCATACACAGAGAACCTGGTGTAGACTCATGGGGGCCTTGTGATAGCTGCTTCAGTCTCTGTGAGCTCATATGTGCCCTACTTAGTTAATTCACAGAGCCATGTTCTTCTGGTGTCCTCCATCCCTCTGACTCTTACAATCTTTCTGCCCCTTCTTCCATGAGATTCTCTGAACTCTGAAGGGAGGGTTTTGATGAAGACATCTAATTTAGACTCTCTCCATGTAGTATCTGACTGTGGGTTTCTACATCTGTTCCCATCTGCTGATGGAACAGGTCTCTCTAATGATGACTGGATAAAGCACTGACCCACAAGTATAGAAAATATTAGGAATGATTTTATTTTATGTTTTTTTGATCAGTCATGTTTGATTTTACCCTAGGTCTCTGGGCTATCTAGTCTCTGTTTCTTTTTCACCCAAGCAGTGTTGAGTATGGATTTCTTCTCGTGGAGTGGGCCTTAAGTCAAATCAAATATTGGTTGGCTATTCTTATGAGTTCTGCACTACCATTGACCTAGCATATTTTGCAAGGAGGAAAGATTGTAGGTCAAAGGTTTTGTGGCTGGGTTGATATCCACATTTATCTTTTGGTAGCCTGCAGAGTACTGCTGTGGGATGTTCTGTATGGCAAATGTGTTGCTAATAAAACACTGATTGGCCAGTGGCTAGGCAGGAAGTATAGGTGGGACTAACAGAGAGAATTAAGAGAGCAGGAAGGTGGAAGGAGACGCTGCCAGACGCTGCCAGACGCCGCCAGGACAAGCAGCATGTAAAGATGCCGGTAAGCCATGAGCCATGTGCCAAGGTATAGATTTATAGAAATGGGTTAATTTAAGATATAAGAACAGTTAGCAAGAAGCCTGCCATGGCCATACAGTTTGTAAGCAATATAAGTCTCTGTGTTTACTTGGTTGGGTCTGAGCGGCTGTGGGACTGGCAGGTGAAAGAGATTTATCCTGATCGTGGGCCAGGCAGGAAAACTCAAGCTACAGAGTACCTTTCTGCACCAAAGAAACTAGAAAGTAGGAGTGAAGGCTCCATGTAGGCATCAGCTTGACTTTTCCATGTTCAATGAGTTGTGTGGATGTTGTCCTCAGCAATGGGGCCCTGCTGTCAGTTGAAGATAGCAGCCCTTTGTCTTATCATTATCTTTGGTTGTTTGAGGATTTTCATGAAACCCCCTTGGCCAACAACTTAATTGAATGCAACCTAGTCCCTCCATTGGAAGCCTTGCCTGGCTAGAAAGATGGTCAGCTCAGACTCCATATCTGCCATTAGTAGAAGTCCTCATTAGAATCACCTTCATAGATTCTAGGAAGTTTTCATGCACTAGGTTTCCATATCACTCCCCAAATGCCCACCCACCCCCAATTCCAGCACAGAGGACAACTTTCAAGAGTCAGTTCTCTTCTACCCTCATGTGGGTCCTAAGGATCAAACTTAAATCATCAGGCTAGGTGGCAAACACCCTGTATTAAGTCAGGGTTCTCTCTTAGAGTAATGGAACTTGTAGAATGAATCTCTCTCTCTTTTATATATATATATTATATCCAACAATTGATTCCTGAAAAGTCAGATAATACAGTAGTTGCTCAGTCCATGAGGCTGGATGTCTCAGTTGGTCTCCAATATATGCGGGAATCCCAAAGAAGTAGGTTCTAAGGCCAGTGAAGGAATGGACTTGTTAGTAAGGACAAGAGCAAGCAGGCAAAAGGAGCAACTTTTCCCTGTTCAATGTCCTTTATATAGGCTTCTAGCAGAAGGTGTGCCCCAGACTAAAGGTGGGTCTTCCTTCCTCAAAAGATTTGCATTAAAATGGATCCTCTCACTTCAAATGATTAAGTTAAAATTCCTCACACATGTGCCCAGTCATTTGGGGGTTTTAGTTAATTCTAGATGTAGTCAAGCTGACAACCAAGAATAGCCATCACATATGTTTACCTGTTGAACCATCTCACTGGTCCACATTTTAAAAGTTAAGTTAATAGAGTCAATGAACACCACTCTTTTGATATATTCTTTCATTTCCTTTATTAATGAAATAATAATAATCCTTGGTTAAGCCTTACATGCTACTTAACTATTTGAATGATATGTTCATACAATACTTGTCTCTAGTAGATTGTCTGTGAGATATAGATATTCTTTAAGGGATGTGCATAAAAGGAAAAACATGTAACAAACAGAAAATGTATTCATAGCACATATGACAGACTGTTTTTGTCTTATCTTGACATGAAGGTGGTCTTTGATTTACTGTTAATTAGAAAGGAAGGGACAGCCAAAGAGGACATGAGACCATGAAAAAGAAAACAGGAAAAACTGATCTGGCTGCCATGATGAAAACTCCAATGTGCTATGCAAACATGACTATTATTCATCATCCCTGATCTAGATCAGTTCTTAGTACCCCATGGTCTTCATTTTATGATGCCACCCATGCCTGAGAGTTAACACTGCTCATGAAAGTCTCTGATTTATTTGTTGCTAAACACTTGCACATATGTGCCTGTATACTGCAGGGTTCTATAGATGCTGAAGAAATGCCATTGATACAAGGTGTAGACTGGGAAGAAAGCAGTTCACAGGAGAGGGAGGAGGGGAGTCCATGGACAGAGCCCCAGAGTGCGATCAAAGCTTAGCCAGGAATCACTGCTCTGGAGATGCCTGGAACTCCAGCTACAGAGAGACCGCTGGCGATGACGATGACAGACTTCAAGTAGGGACAGGTTGACAAGCAGGAGCTAAGATCCAGACTCTGACACTTTCACTGCCTGTAATGCAAAACTTTCTAGGTAGATGCTGCTGCACTAATTGTCCATTGATTGAAGTGTTGAAATGGGACCCAATACCTCGGCTCCTAGGCTTGCTTCTGTAGCTTACTGATCCCAAGTGGCTCAGCTAGATAGTTCCAGTTCCAATCAAGTTGCTTTTGGAAAATATGCTTATGTTCTCAGTGCCAATAAGAAAAATAGCTAAGCTTGGTGTGATGGTGTGCTCCTACAATCCTAGTGCTTGGGGTAGTGAATTTGAGGTCAGCCTGAGTGACAACGTCTCAACAAACAAACAAATAAACAAACAACAAAGAACAAAGGCCCCCAAACAAACAAAAAACAAGTCAATTGCATATTATCAAGAATGGGTAAAATATTAAAAAGAGGAGTTACATAATAGGACAATGCTTTCTAAAAGTGACCATGACTCAATCCTTGCTTCACAGTTTACATATATTAAAAGTTAGTTCTTATAGCGTTCTCTTGGGAAAGTGTCTCAACTATCCTATGCCTCTATCTCAAGGGCAAGACTAGCCCTCAAAAATATCCAAAGACCCCAAGGGAGAGAAGGGGGATGGGTAAATAAGCCTGAACAGCCCAAAGCTGGACTCACATTCCTAAGAACCTTGGAGCCAGGTTGTTGGACTTTCAAAAAAAAGACTAAAATCATACAATCAACTGAGTTGAGTGAATTATCTTAAGGCTGTTTAATCATCTCTAGTTAACTTCTTATTGTTTCAAGAACCAGTTTTAAGATAAATATTAATCTGTTTAGCTTTTCCCGTTTTGTCCAATTTTTGTTTGTTTTAAAAGAGACATTATTTTCACAAGTGGCTCAGGGTCAAAGCCCCTAGAAGGCCCCAAACATCTTTATCACATTGCTGGAATGAGAAAATGTGTTTTAGATTTGAAATGCATGCCAGTAGCTAACAAGATTTTTCAGCTCATTACAGAATAAATTGTGAAAGTGATTGTGAAATGGATGGTTATAAATCAATAAAATGCTGGCACTTCCACACCTTTTAAAGCAGATTTCTCTTTTGTTTATTGGTTCTTCATTCTCATGTTGCTGGGACCCCATTATAATCCCAACAGCTGGGGAAGCACTAAGATCAGGAACTATGTGATACCCTAGGATAGATTTAAAAATTAATTCAAAATACAGCCTGCCACAGACTCTCCCTAATGCCCTCTATAAAGGAAACATCTGGTTCTGCCAAGACCTTTGCAGTTGATCCCTAAGTGTATCCAACAAACCAACAGCCATAACCTCCCAGCTTCTCTGAATGCTTCTCTCCTCTAAATAGAAATTTCAGAACTATGTATTCGAAACTGCAAGAGCTGGTGCAACTCTCTAGTTTTGTGATGCTTATCATGTTTGTTTTTACTTAGCAAACAGTTTAGGAAGGGACACTGAGAGCACACAGCTTATCCTCCCTTCTCTCCAGATGGAGCCCAAACTATTTCCAGGAACACTGCTTTTCATGACTTAGAATAGAAATATATAGCAAACCTAACAATTGTCTCCACTGCACAGGATTTTCTGCAATTACCAATGGAAATAACAGAAATGCTGGGAAAACACAGAGTCATCAAAATAGCAGAATTTTTTTTCTTTGTGAACTGTAATTAGTTCCTATGGCAATTTCCATCCTCTGAATTGTATGCTGGATGATAGGCAATTTCTTGTGTGTGCAAGAGAAATAGATGTATTAGCTCATAAGCACATCCTGACCAGATTACAAATGAGCTTCTCTGGAAACTATGCCAGCCATAATGAAAGTTTTTTGGAAGAGAAGTCCATCATTCCAGAAATGTTTATTTGAGAACACTAGTTTCCACTCCTTTGTAATTTTTGTCATTGGTGCTGCAAAACATGTTGCAATTTTTCACACCATTTTATTTACGTGTGACTTTATGTGTAGAACAAGTTCTTCAGTTTCTTTAGGCATCAGTTCCTCACTAGTCTGGTCATTAAAAATCCACCCAGCCACTTGGAAATGCTGATGCTGAGGCCTGACTCCAAAGATTCAGGCTGTTCCCTGGGTGTTGGACAATTTAAAGTCTCCAAGTTGTGCTAAGGATTGGGACGCGTGGGCTTTGAGCCCTGTCTGGCAACAAAGGCCCAAAGCATGCAGCTCCATGTCCCACATTCCCATCCAGCCAGGAGGCTGCAGAGTTTTGTCCAGTGAGGAGTGAAGACCCCTGTGAGAATTCCAACTTCATCTCCCTTACACAAGTGGCGTGACAAACACCTCATGCATAAAAAGTTTATATTTGCTTTTCTTGCAAATGTTTGTCTCTTCTTATGCCCATTACCTGTTTTGTTGTTGGCATTTCTCTCTATAAGTTGTTAATTAACCCAAGGTCTATGAGACTGTGTGTGTTTTAGTTTGTTGACCTGACTTTCTTATGGGGTTTTCCCCCCATGAGGAATAGCTTTATACCATAAAATTATCAAGAAGTTTGACCTCTGAGTATGTGTCTTCCTGACAAATTTTTCCTCATTCTGAAATTATTTTACCACCAACAACAGAATTTTATTTGTTTTATTTTGATATTTAAAATGTTTGTCCTAGCATTATTGTGATATATGCTATGCGACATACTAATTTTACTATTTAGGCAGATGTTCAAATATCCTAGAGTAAATGGTTAATACCTCCACTGATTTGAAATATCACCATATCAAATGCTAAACTACCATATGTGAGGGTTAATCCTCATTGTCAGTGTGACTGGATTTAAAATTACCCAGGAGACCAAGGCACACCTGTGATGGTGTCTTAGAGAGGCTTAACTGAGGGGGAACAATTTGCCTTGGATGTGGGTGGGGCCATTCCATGACCTGGGGCCTCGAATGTAATAGGAGAAGAGGAAAGCTGGCTGAGAGCTAGCATTCATTTTCTCCATGCTTCCTGCTCTGCTCTGTCCTGTCCTGCCTTCCCGCCATAATGGACTAAACCCTCTGAGGCCACGAGTTGAAGTTTGTGGCAGGCATTTTGTCAGAACAATGGGAAAAGTAACTAGTATACTATATAAATTTGAGGGAATCTTGACTTCCCATTTTCTTCTCTTGAGTAGTCTCCACTGGCACCAGTTGCTATAGTTTAGAGCTGCAATGTCCCCTACAGCTTATGTGTTGAAGCCTTGTTCTCCAGCCCATGGCACTATTAGAAGGGGGAAAACATTTAGGAGACAGAGCTCAGTGGGAGACAGTAAGATCATTGAGGGCATGCCTTTGAACCTGGTACTGGGACCACAGTAGCTTGTCTTCCTTTTAGTTCCTATGAGGTGAGCAGGCCCCTTTATCCTATATACCCCGACATGATGTATAGTCTTACCAGCAGTCTGCAGCCTGTACAGCTGTAAGCCAAAATAAAAATTTCCTCTTTTAAGTTTATTTATTTGAGATATTTTGATATTGTGATTTGTAGCTGATTCATATTCCAGTCCAGTGCTATTTATTATAACATCAATTTGTGATGAAGATTTGTAACACATCTCAATTGAGTGATCCCTAGTATTCTTCCTTTTCATAAATGTTAGGAGTTTCTTGCTCTAATTTTTCTATTATTTACTTTAGAGTCACTCTTCTAGTGCTAAGAATTCTGCAAGTGTCTATGGAGGACTATGTTGGCTTTATTGAATTAGAACAGCACATTGTTTCTTTCATGGCCCACATCTTATTTCTGGTTCCCCTTGCCATGAAAGGTGCCTTGTTCACAGTGAACATGGTACCTATGACCAAACTGCTGCTTCTCAGAATTTTCAATTCATCTAGACTTTGAAGGCATGAGCATGAATCAATTCCCTCACTTCCAGCATCCTTTCCAGATGTCTAGACTGCTTACTCTGCCCTCAGCTTAATGACATGGTTTCTTTTCAGAAGGGTTGGTCATTGTTCAAGGACCACTATGCACATTCTATTACAATGGTCTGTTTGCAGGTGAGAGGTCTAAGACTTAAACATGTAAAAAGAAAAAAGCTATAAATTTTCTGCAACTGATCTTATTTTACTTTAAAAATTCCATATCATTTGTGAATGGGGAGGGGGGAATACCTTTAAAATCGCTGTCTAATGTAACTTTTAAGTTTAAAAAGTCTGTTATCTAAAAGCCCCAGTTTCCTTCAGAGCTGCTTCTAGTCTCTTAAGTGCCCTTCCTGTCTTCTGTCAGATAGCATCCGAGCCTATGAGAGCTTTGTGGCTGTGATAGAAGGGCTCTCTGCAGAGTCTCTTCAGCTCAGTCTCAGCCTTGCAATGGGGACTGCCATGACCATGCTCCCACAGTGGCTGTACTTGTGTGGTTTCTCACTGTTGGCTTTCCTCACCCTGACCCCAGGCCTGTGGCTGTGTCTCCTTTCTAGGGTTGATTGAGTGGATGCTGGATTGCTTTGTGTTCCTCCCCCATTTGAGTGTGCTCTCAGGAACCACCAAAAACTTTGTGAATTTTCCTCATTTGATGTACTTGTTGGACACAGCCTCATCCTGGGACTCTCAATGCTAAGTGTAGAGGTGTAAGAACCAGGCAATGGGTATCTTGGATGACCCTAAAGTGTCACAGCCTTAACTCTGTGACCTTAGTCAAATTAACTTTCTATGTTTTGAACTATTCAGATATAAAGCAGATGATGTCATGGAACACTGATCTCTGAGCATAGCAGTCATTACCATCAACCAGAGCATCTTTGGTGACTCAGAAGAGACCCTCAAATGGGATCTGTTGATGTTGCCTCACAGAAGCAGGGCTTTTGGGGGTTATTAGGCCCTGGTCTCATATTTCAGGCACTATTCCTTTACCTTTCTGCCAGCTCTATGCAATTTAGCTCAAGCTGCCACAATCTTGTGGTCTGGGGAGTGTTTGTGGTCTATATATTATACATAGGTTAACTGAAGCCGCACTCCATGTCTGCAGCTATGGGGAATCATCATCCATCCAGCGGTGAAATCTTCCAGTGGTGCATCTGTTTGGGGTCACTAACAGTTCTGTAAGTTCCTCCTCACCTGTGCTCTGTAAGTGCACATAAACTCATTGGCACCCCAAGCTACACATGGGTAGAATCATTCCTTCTGTCTGTCATCCATGTCCTTCCTTGGGTAAGTAGACATCTGCTCGCTTCTTCCCAGGAAATTTTCATGCACAAGTAGAACATGCCTAGGTTATCATGGCTTTCAATGTAAACATTCAGTGAATATGTTCTGCTTTATTACAAATTGTTATAATGATCTAATCTGCATGCAACTTGAGGCACAATTATGATGCAGAGAAGCATCAGAATCCAGGCACTTACTGATGAACTCACAATCTGACTAATTTACTACAGTAAGAAAACAGGACACTCCATTTTTTTATATTGCATGTAGATTTAAAAAGTGATCTTAAAATGTTTTCAATAACGATTTTGTATTGGGTTATACAATTATTTTAAAAACAATCTTAAGTAGACATTCACTTATGAGGATAACAGAACCTAGACACTTCCCTTTTTATGCAGAAAATATAAAGAACTGGACACACTACAGACATCTCTCTGATAAAATCTGAATGTGAAGAGAAGCAGACAGACTAGTGGGGAGTGCATGATTCCCCAGGGGAGGAGAGAGTGACTCCATGGTTCTGCATGGCTGAGAGAGCAGGGCCTTGAGTCCAAATGGAAAAACTCAGATTTTCTAGCACAGAAACTAAAGTTAGGAGCTATGAAGGCTGGAGAGAGTCGGGGGATGCTGGAAGGGAAAAACAGAGAGGACCCCAGTCTCTGTCCATACACCTGTGACAGACTCTCAAATGCACAGACACTAAAGAGACTGGGGCATCTCAATTAAATATTGGCACTGCAACCCAACTGCTGTTCAATAAGCAACTGTGGCTCAACAGCAGTCAGGAAAACTACCTGTTAACAAAAAAGGGAAACACTGAGGGAGACAAGTTACATTACCCAGGATCTATGGACATCTGTAATGACTGCAATGCAACCCAAGATTATCCCACTCACACTGACTCAGGAAAACGGAATGCATTCTCAAGAGAAAAGAAAATGGATTGTGTCCAAACTGAAAATGAATCAGTTGCTGGATAGTCAAACAGTAATTACAGCAATTCAATGAAATGCAGCAGGGCATGCTTGCTGTGAGTGAAAAATCTCAACAGAGAACTTTAAAATCTCAAAAGAGGGGAAAACAATAAAATAAAGAATCAGATTTATAGAGCTGGAAGTTGTAAGTTTAAAATACTTGTTGAATAGCCGGGCGGTGGTGGCGCACGCCTTTAATCCCAGCACTCGGGAGGCAGAGCCAGGCGGATCTCTGTGAGTTCGAGGCCAGCCTGGTCTCCAAAGCGAGTTCCAGGAAAGGCGCAAAGCTACACAGAGAAACCCTGTCTTGAAAAACCAAAAAAAAAAAAAAATACTTGTTGAAAAAACTCATTTGTTGAATAGTCATAAAAGCAGATGAGGAAGTAAACCCAAAGTTCACTAGGCATTATCCAAGGTGAAAACCAGAAGATTTTCAAAAATTAACAGTGTTCTGTTAAACTCAATAAAATGGTCACACACACACACACACACACACACACACACACACACACACACACACACACGAACATGCCCACATACATAAGAATATCAGATCAGAAAATAAGGGGAACAAAAGCTTCTTTTTGAAGAAATAATGGCTACATGTTTCCTCGATTTGGTGGAAATGATTAGATACATGAGGTTCTACAAGTAGCAATGCAATCGACAGAATAGACCCAGACTAAGGTTCATTTAAATAAACAATAAATATACAAGAAAACAAATCTTGAATACTGACACTACATACACAGAAACAATGATCCACAATTGGGTCCTCATCAAAAACCATGAAGGTCATAGGAGAGAGGCTAACCCTGAGAAAATGCCAAGACAAACACAATTTTGTCACCTAATAATTCTCAATCTAGTGAGAATGCCCTTTGAGAATGAAAGTCCTCGTACTGTAGTGGACTTGTGTTAGCCATCTTGCTGTTGGTGCAATAACAGCCCAGATAAACAACAAGAAAGACGAAAGATTTATTTTGGCTAGCAGTTTTTGAGGTCTTGACGTCTGGTCCATTGACAACATTGTTTTTGTGCCTGATACATAGTAGCACATTGTGGTGGGGTCATGTGTCAGAGCATAGCTGCTCATCTCATGGCTGGAATCAGAAGGCAGGAGGGGAATGGAGGGAGAAGGAGAGAAGGAAAGAGGGAGAGAAATAGGAAGGAAGAAGGAAGGAAAGGTGGGATGGAGGAAGACATGAAAGAGAATGAGGAGGAAGACAAGGAAGGGGGAAGAGGAGGAAAAGGAAGAAGAGAGGGAGGAGAGGGAGGGCTGGATTTCAGAGCTTCCTTCAGAGGTATCCATTTGAAGGAACGTCATCCAAAATTAGAGTCGCTTTCTAGACTCTAATTATTAAAGTTTTCTTCTAATAGTGTCTTCCTAAAGAATTGTGCTTTAACATATGAATCTTTGAGGAACACTCCAAATCCAAATTATAGCATTGCTGACAGGCTCATACCTCTTTGGATGTTCTGCCCTGTGGTGCCAGACAAGACTCTTTGGGTGTTCTGTCCTGTGGTGCCAGACAAGACAGTTTCAGGGATAAAATAATAAAAAAGAACAGTTTTCAAGGATTTATATTACCTGATTTAAAGGCTTGTAATTAAGATTTGAATGATGTTTACTGTAGGCACAGATAAACAAGAAATAGATGTGGCCCTAGTTGGAGTTCTTTGTCCTGAAATTCTTTTGGTAATTTGAGGTCTTTTCCCATCTATGTAAGTTTAGCATAACATTGCTAATCTCTTCAAAAGCAGGCTGATAATACTTTATATGGAGTTCCATTGACTGCTAATCACATTTGAGAAGGCTTGACCTCAGATCAGCCTGACTCTTCAATCCATGAAAATGCTACACATTTCCAATAATTTAGGTCTTCACGGTTTTTTCTTTGTAAAGGACTCAGTTTTCAGTGTATAGATCTTAAGTACCATAATTAAATTTATTCTTAAATATGTTTTCTTGCTGTTTTGGTTATGAGCCTAGCTTTCAATGATTGAGCCACAACTAATGCTAGAGGTCATTTGAAAAAGCATGTGGAAACTTACTATTGTAGAAGCTTCCTAAAATAAATACATATATGAAAGTAATCTAAATGGAGCCACAAATAATGGGGAGACAACTAGACATCTTATACCACCAAGTAAAATCTCTAGTGTCAGAAATGAGTACATCTTCTTCTTGAGTCACTGGAAAAAGTGGTCTGATAGATAACCTAAACATCACAGGCTAGTGAAAAAGCATTGGTTACTCTTTCAACCTTATGGTAATGTCTTATTGCTGAAGACGACACTTATCTCTTTAAATACAGAGAAGTAGCTGGAACCCAATTAGAAGCTTACTGCCTAGTATGCACGGTACTAGAAGGTGTGTAACCCAACCACAAATCTTGAGACCTACGACAGTGACCTGCCTGCAAGATTTACTGGTGTGATAGTGGCACAAATGTTATGGACATAACTGACCGTTTTCTGACTGAACTGAAGGCCCACTCCATGAAGTGAAACCATACCTGACATCGCTGAAGTGGTCCAGAGTCTGAGACTAGATACAACATGAGTATTTGGGAAAACCAAATACTATTATTCTGCCAAAGGAATATGGCAATAAAATGACTACTAATGACATTTTGATATTTCCATAGATCAGTGCCTCATTTAGCCATCATCAGACAAGTTTCTTTTGCAGTAGATGTGACCTGACATAGAGATCCACAACTGGACAATATGTAGAGTGAAAGACTTTGGAGCACTCAGTCCCAGATGTCTTCATTTGTCTTGAGGATATATGTGGAAGAGGAAGCAGAAGTAGTGTATGATCTAGAAAGGATGGATGACTCCAAGGAAACTATTATCCAGATACATCTGGACTGACACACATACCACACATACGAACTCAAAGAGTATGCAGCATGTACAAGGCCTACACAGGTTGAAGTCAGATGTGATCCCAACTGAAATGGGGTAGCACTGAGAGGAGGAAATGGACAAGGGCTTCCAGCCCTAACTAAGAAGCTATTTCCAACTGACACCTGATAACAACGGAAAAATTATTTTCTCCAGTGCAATCTCACTGGGCATATTAACCACACTTCAGGGTAGGTGTTAAATACAAAATGCCGGTAGTTGTTGAATACAAAATGAACTCAGTGGTATTTTGTAGACTTTTTGTCTCATTTTGCTTTGGTTGGACATTTTTTTTTTGTTTGTCTTTTGCTTATATGTTTTGGTTTGATTTTTTGGGATTTTTTCCTTTGTGTTTCCTGGTTTTGTTTGTTTGTTTGGGGTTTTATTTTTCGAAGATAGAGAAAAAAGATCATAAAGTTGTATAGTGGTATTTTATTTGTGCTGAAATGTGATTTTATTTGTATGTTAATAAATAAAGTTGCCTAGGGGTCAGAGCTATTAGCAAGCCATAGGGAAAGCCAGGGCAGTGGTGGTGCATGCCTTTAATCCCAGCACTTGGTAAGCAAAACTAGGTAGATCTCTGTGTGTTCAAGGATACTGCCGGCATTGGAGACACACGCTCCAATGTGTGTCCGGAGGTCTGTACAGACAGGCAGTGACGAGGCAGTCACGTAGTTGGGTTTACGACCAATGAGAAGGCAGAACAGAACTCTATTTAAAGGCGAACGCACAGGAAGTAGTTCTTTTTCGGAGAGGTCTCTTGGCGAGAGAGGCTAGCTGGCGGAAAGCGGGTAAGGCTCTTAGCTCTGACCTCTTGGGCTTTTATCTTTACATTGGCTCTGTGTCTCTTATTTAATAAGACGGTTGGTTACATCTACAAAGTTTTGTGGGTAGGAAGGTTGGAAGGATCTGGGAAGAACTGGGGGAGGGAAAAATATGATCAAGATATATTGTATGAAAACATTTTTTTTCAGTAAAAATTTTTTCTCAACTTTTTTCTTGAAAGTGTGGAATTCAAGGAAGAAAATATCTTTTCAAAAGATGTACTGGGATATATATATATATATATAAAATCTATTTTAAACATATGTGTATATATGTGCATACATACATATTGTTGAAAAATAGATTACTGATTTTTAATCAAGTTATGCATGTAAATTAAAAGGTATACCATATGCATTAATATAAGAGCTAAAATATGAAACTTCAACAGTAAACTTTGGGGGAAGATTTTGTGCTATTAATTTAAGCAAAGAGTACTTAAACAGGTAGCAAAAGCACAAAGTATAAGAGAACGTTTTTAAATGATCTTAAGATTAAAATCTCTTTTTCTTTAAGATATAATTATGGAAAAATGGGACAGTGATTCAGAAGTAACCACAAAACATATATTTGACAAAGAACACACTTATGTGTAGTCAAAGTAAAAAAGTTATAATCCAGAATTATGAGTGATAACCCAATAGAAAACAGGCAAAAAACTGAAGATACTTTATGAAAGATGAAGTGTCAGTGGACATAGGCATTTGAAAAAATGATCAACAACGGAAGGCATCAGAGAAATGTAACTGAAAACCACATAAAGCTAGTGAGGTACTATGGTATATCCATCAAAACAGTGGGAATTAAAAAAAGTGACCGTAGGAAGTGTTGGACAGGTGCAGGGAGAAATCATGCACTGCCGCTGGAAATCCAAAAACACTTCAAATAGTTTGCAACTAACTATGGCAGCATCTTGTAATTTGAAAGTATTTTTAATAATCAGATCCAGTAATGCCATACCTAAGCTTTATCTAAGAGAAATGAAAACATATATTTACACAAAACATGAATACAAACGATAATAGCAGAATTATTCATAATAGCAAAATCAGAAGTGACACAAACCCGTCTATTGATGAAAAGTTAACAAAATCTGGTGTGTCCACAGTACTGAAAAACCAAATATTAATATATAAGCAAACATAAATGAATCTCTAAAGGATTTTTATAACTGAAAGAAGTTAAACATAGCAAATTAATACAGGATTCCACAGATACTAATTTTAGAAAAGACAGAGGTCCTCATGCTGCCTTACTAGAAGATAGCCAGAGATGGGCGAGAGGGCACCACTAGGATGAGCAAGTGTGCAGTGGAGAGATAGGAGAGAAAGAGCAGCAGAGTGGTTTGTCCGTTATGAAGAGAGGCTGAACTTGAGACGAGGCAGCAGTTAGGAACACCCTGATAGGAGAGGCCTGTGCTGCTACTTGAATTCATGGAAATGTCTGACCATGCTGCTGCCAAGGGTCTCATCTGAGTCCATGGTCCTACAGTAGCCCATGGCCTGTGTTCCCCTGGCTGGTATTACCATGGAAAACCACAAGGATGTCCGTGGTCTGGGCTGCTGCCTAAAGCCATATTGATGTCAGAAGGCCTTGTTGAGCTGACTCTGCCCCTAGCATGGGTGGGGGAGACATGGCAGACTGACCAACTCAGCTACCAACCAAGCATACATCTAGGGCTTTGAGTTGGCACTCCTCAGCATCTACCCCATATATGACCTGCTACAACGTGTGAAGGGACTGGTCCTCCAGAACCATAGTGACAGATCTCTATGACTCGAAGCACCAGCAGGATATCTGAGAGGAGTGTTGGTGAGGGTGCAGTATTGATGGTGTGCCAGAAGCCAGACACCATGAAGCAGACCGATGACTCATTGTGATGAACATTTACAAGTCAAGGTGTTTGAGCAAAAGGGTATACTGCATGACACTCTGCACCTACTGATGCCACTACGAAGACTGAATAGTTGATGGGGAGGTGGCAAAGACAGAGGAGCAGAATGGTACAAGCACAGCGGGACTGGAGATGTGCCCTCTGTGACCAGTGAGAGAAGGCAGCAATTGGCAGAGGAGAAGGTCGAGCCCAGAGGGCTCTGTGAGGTGGTTTTATTTTTTATTTTCTTTTCTGAGGGAAAGTTACAAGGGTAGAGGGTTGATATGGAATGACCAGGAAATGAGTGGCATTGAGGTACATGATGTGAAATTACCAATCAATAAAAAATTATGTTACAACATTTTCAGAAAAGACATAACTATGAGGCTACATGGGATGAATGTAAACAGAGACGATTGATTGCAATGGGGAAAGGAAAATTTTTAAGGAAATATTACATATCTTGATTTTGGCAGGGGCCACACAGGTTCTGTAGAGCATCTGATGTTATCAATATATACACTTAAATTGGCTACTTAGACCTTAACTAAAAATTGATGACATTATATTGGTAAGTTTATATTGTTCAATTTACTGTGTTTTAAATAACCTGTCCAATGATTTTTAGCAAAGTGTTTATATATGTAACTGTAGTAATCTAGTCATTCTCAAATAATAAGGTTTAATTTTTCAAAAGAAATTAAATTCCCTATGATAAGAATCTATAAACTGATGTGGATTTACAGTCTGAGATATGAACAGAGTAACTTCTGAAATGTACTCTTCTGACAGAATGGTCTGTGAAAAGGTCTCTCCAGAGCAAACCATCAGGAGAGTTGGAGAAGACTAGCTTGTATGTGATCACCTGCTTGTATTTACCACTGTCTCCCACTTTCCATAAATATAGCTCAATAGTGTGATGCCGTTATGAGAGGCTGTGTTTCTAATAACGGATCTTCTTCCCTTTTTATCCACTGTTTGTTTTCACAGAAACACAGTGAATAAAGGGGAAGAAGATTTTCCTACTGATATTGAGAAAAGTTCTTGATGGATCTCCATAGAAATCACTGCTATGAGTGCTAGAGCAACCATAATGCTGTGCATGCAAGATAAGTCTTTGGTAATTGAAATTTGATACCACCACCACCAAAAAAAAAAAAAAAAAAAGAAAAGAAAAGAAAAAAAAAGCACACTAGAATTTCAATTCTCTAGATGACAATACGGAGTGGGTATTTTCTGTTACTACTGTCACAGCATGAGGAAAAGAAATGCAAGCCAATGAAACAAAGCAAGACATGTAAAAGGCCCAATAGACTGGAAATGAAGAAATAAAAGTAAAATTGCATCTCTCTGCAAGGAACATGATTTTCTAAATTAAATAATGTGGAACCTATTTTTAAAAGCCCTAAAACTAATAATTGAGTTTAGCAGATCACACAATACAGCTATTACATAAATACAATCAATTGCAACTGTTTATGTATGAATTCATTTACTTATGTGTGTGGTACAATAACTAAAAAATTGAAATATAAACAGTCTTATTTATAGTAATACTAAAAACGAAATATTTAGAAATAAATATAACAAAATACATTCCACACTTACATTGAAACTGTCAAGTGATGACAAAAGAATTTTGAGAAAATATAGATAAATGTAGAGATGTAATACAGATGTGTTTATGCATCAAAGTTACTATCACAAAGTTACTATCATAGATTTATGGGAGAATTAGTATAACGTGTGATAGTAACTCCAAATTCAATTTAATCCCAAATAAAGTATGGAAAAGATTCCTTACACATATTCATATAATGAATCTAAAATTCAAACAAAATGCCAAAGAGATCAGCAGGGCTAGTTTGTTTTTTAAGAGACAACTAGGATGGGGACCCACTGACCTGTTCCAGGGCTAACTCTGAAGCTACAGGACTTGCAGCCGTGCAGACTGGTGAAACGATACACATAGTCTGCTTAAGGGACAGAACACCTCCTCCCGAGACACAGCTGCACAAATGCAGGCAATTGGCTTTTATAAGGCTCCAAGATGCTTCATGGTTGGAGAAAGGCCTTCTAGCATGTTGTGCCAGAATACTCAGACATCAGTACATAAAAAGGAAACCTGGAATCATATAAACACACTGGAGTTTATACAAAAATCAATTCAAAAAAATCATGGACCTACATAAAAAATGGAAAGCTGCAAAGCTGTTATTGGATGAGCGGGACACATTGCTATAACTTTGTGAGACAAAGTGTTCTTAGCTATGACACCAAAGGTAAGATGCATAAAAAAGATACACATTATAAATTGATTGTCCAAATGAGCATCCTTGACTTTGTGGAAGATATCCTTAAGAAAATGAAAAGGACAAGTTACCAAGTAGGAGAAAATGTATGTAAATCTATCAAATAATGTGTATACAGAGTATATGAAAGCATTGAAAGCTCATAGATATGAAAAACAAAACAAAACCTAGTCCAGCTTAAATTTTTTGTTAATTTAAAATTCAAATGAGTGATAGGCTTAAAAGATATTCCAGCAGATATTGTAATCCAATGGCATATAAACTATCCTAACATCCTGAATAGCACATCAATTAAAGTGACAATACAAAATCTTAGCAAGTACTCAAAACTACTAGAAAAATGTTCATTTTTGGGTGGAAATGCAAAAGTGTATAATCACTTTAGCAAATAATTTGGTCATTTATAAAAAAATGTTGAACATGTATTCACCCTATGTATCAGCAAGTTTGCTCTTGAGAATTTACTTAAGGAGAAAAAGAAAACATTCACCTAAAAACCTGTGTGTGAGAGTTTGTAATTCTCCACAAAATGGAAATAACCCAAGTGTTTTTCAGATGGTCAGTATATAAACAAGTTGTGCAATCAAATAATGGAGTATGCTCAGAAATATATAACACAGAGGCATAGTTAAGGTTACAGGGCAGAGACAAGCTCAGTAGCTGCTACAGGGGACTCAACACCAGGATGCAGCAAGAGGGACTTGTTTTCTGTAATGATGCAGCTGTCTCATGTTGGTGATTATACAAATTTATATATGTGCCAGAACTTGTGGAACTGTACAGTAACAGAGTGATTCTTATATACATCAATAAAAGATTTAAGAGACATTCAAGAGGTGAAATGACCACATTCACCCTAAGATCCCTGCTTTGATTGTGATTTGATAAAACCCCCCAAAAAATATTTTTGAGACTTCTGGGGAAACACATGCATAGTACATATTAAATGATAATGAGAAACTGTTTGTTGTTGTTGTTGTTGTTGTTGTTGTTGTTGTTGTTGTTGTTGTTATGGGTAACATCAGCATATGATCAAAGAAAAAAGAAGGCCTGTGTGCTAGAGTCTCTTATAATAGAATGGCAGTCTTGCATTTATCATACTCTCTTTTTTTGGGTATGTATAAAAAGTTTCAAACAGTTAAGAAATAACGGGGGAGAACATAATGATTGTCAGAATAATCAAAGATCATTTAAAAAGCAGGCCTTGAAGATTTATAGTTGTCTCAGAAGTACTGAAGCCACCTTCTTTCCTAGTATACTATGCTACAGATTCCCTGTGTACTCTATTATTTATGGAAATATGTCTATTACGATGTCTGTAACACATAACACATGAATCACTGAAGAATGACTAGGAACTGACATCATCAAGTGATGTGAAGATGTATGGCATTGAGAAATTAAAACAAATGTGGCCTTATCCTTGTCTTGGTATTTTTTCTTAGAGAAAGTCATTAAAGTTGAGCTGATTTAGAAAATAAAAAGTTGTCAGAAATTGAAAAACATCTTTCTAGCAACTTCAAATTTTGCACGTATTTTCCCTCTGTTTTTGTATCTCAATTAAAGACACTCAATTCAAAGTGTGTGACTCAATAAAGTCAAAGTGATTTGTCAAGGTTTGGGGCCAGTTCCTCTGCAGACAGACACAAAGTGTGTCAAAATGGTCCAGGAATGGAGTCCTGTGAGAAGAATTCTGAGTGCTTGTGAGAACACTCCAAGAAAACAAGATGAGAATTTTGTGAATACAGTTTCTTCAAAACACAGGATTGTTCTTGGAATGTGTGTGTTTCATGCTCTTCCCAGGTATAGTGGATAGGAGTGAGTTTACTTCAGATTACTCATTATTGCTTGTTGTTGCTATTCAATTAAATATTAAAACTATCCTCTATGGAAAAACATGTTTTTGCCATGTTCAGCTTGTCCTTGTGATTGTATACAGCTAGTACTCATGAGAAAATACTCATGTTATTTTTCTTAACTCCCAGAGAATAAATCTGTTTCTTTGAATAAAGTTGGCTATTGCATGAGACTTTAGTCTAGACCTTCTAGAGTGGTGACAGCGGTGAGTAGTGATCGGTGAGCTTCATCTTGTAAATGAGGTCATTCCACTGTGGTGCACTTGGCTATATCTGAGAAGGTATCACAGAAGCTCCAGGTCCCCTCAGACTGATGATACTTACATACTTCAAGGTGATCCCAGAAGGTATCCTATAGAGAGGCCACCTGTAACAACAACAGAACAGCCATCTGTATGCATCTTCTAAGTTCCATTTGCAACTGCCTCTGAAGATGGAGTGTGACTCGGGAAATACTGCAGCAGGGTAAGCACAGAATACCTCCTTGCGGCCTTTTCTTTTGTGAGAAAATGATTCTTTCCTCGGCGTGTGTGTGTGTGTGTGTGTGTGTGTGTGTGTGTGTGTGTGTGTACAATCTGTGAACACTTATTCCAATTGTATATCCAGACCAGTGTGCAGGGAGCTAATATGTGCTGAGAACTTGCTGTTTCAAGCTCTGCCCAGTATTTCATATGTATTAACTCAGCAACCCTCACACAAACCAGGAGGCATGGTAATAGAGGCATGCCTGGTTTATAAGTGAGGACTTTGAGTGACAGGTAAGTGAGGAATAGGAACTCATGTGACAACTGATCATGTTAGGACTTGAAACCAGACAGTCTCATTCCAAAGCTCCTCTCCAAACCACTGCGAAATGTGATGCAATCTCACTTTAGGAACTTTCCTCTCACCTGAGTTTAGACCCCAGTACCTGTAACTACAATGGATATAATAACCTCTTATGCTTTCTGAGGGGACCCAAACACAAGTGTCACACACACACACACACACACACACACACACACACACACACACACAC